>JAUUDW010552437.1:0-12057 GCA_032361385.1 Panulirus guttatus | reverse complement strand
TCTGCATATATATATATATATATATATATTGGTATCAAAAGATAATATTCACTATGTAGTGTTTCTAGACGAGGAGATGGACTGGGGAATAGAGTCTGGGATTTTAACGATACAGTTGCAGTTTCCCTTCCGGGAACCTGGGTCACCAGGTACTCCCATTTTCAATAATGTTTTCATTTGTGTTAATAGCTCTTTTTCCGCATTTAGTATATTTCATATTCACCCAAGGAAAAAAAAAATCTGTGAGCTTGACTTTATCATTGGATCAATATTTGTAATTTTATTTTTTACTCCTTCTCTGATTATTAGGCAAAATGGTGTGATAGTATAGATGGCAGATGGGATTTATTCTTTTACAGTAAGGTAGCAAGTGAACAAACGTTTCGTATCTAATTTAGCAAAGGTGAAATCCTTAGTCGGCTGTGAATGTCTACCAACTACTTGTTTCAGGAAAAACTGATTATATAGTGTTTTGTAGATTAAATTTTTTTGTGAAAAAAACTTTTATAATACTAGGAGAGTTCACGCCATCCAGATCTTTTATATCTTCATCAATAAGTAGTAGCAGTAATACTGGAGATACTCTTCTACCTTAAACTAAGCTAGTCTGTTTATCACTAATTTTTAGCATGTCTTAAAGTAGTACTTTTGTATAAGAAAAGTTTCTATATACATTATTTTCAGCCTCACACGCTTTGCATTAATTCTTAAGGTAGTTCTTCCTGAAGATTTTAGTTGGTAAAGGGCAAATTAATTTCCTCCTTAACCAGCTAAATCAACAAAGAATTCTTAAGTTTAATCTTCTTCCATCCCCAAGTTTAATTGGTCTTCTCATAAACCAGTTAGCAACTCGGAAAGTTCAGAGTTGGTTTACACATTAAGAATATTTTCTTTTCGTTAAATTTGCAGAACCTAGTAGAACCTAGTCTTCGTATCAATGTCTAAATTGAATACAAAAATGTCCAATGTTTATGATGTAGTTTGACTTCTAAGTCTTTATGTCTCATCATTCAGGTGATAATAATAACCTTTGGAGAACAGTGTGGAGGTATCTGAAGAAGATATATAAATTGTCTGAAGAAGTATCAATGAAATGGACTTGGGTAAATTTTTATCTCTTGAATAAGTCACAAGTTTTGGTCTTCCAGTTCAAGCTAGGTATTTCACTTTATAGTCTTGAGGATATTACAGCCAGTTTGAATCAATAATATCCTCTAACTACAGACGGTATAGGAAAAACAGCTCAAAGTTTTATTGTTATATTTATGTACAGATTGCCAAAATAGAAGTGTATTTGAGTGAGATTAATTTTGATAGGAACTGTGGTGATTAAGGATTTTGATAATGGAAACGGGTGGTGTAAGGGGATATTAGGAAGGACAATGCATTTAGGTGGTTTAGGGTATATTGAAAATAGGTATATGAGGAATTTCACAAAAATATATTTGGTTAAGATGAATGGTAATACATGGGATAGGAGGAAAGCTATTAGAATCAACGAGAAAAATTTTTTGATTACTCACAGCCTGAACATGCAGGAGTGTGAAAAGGATGCACAGGATACAGTGAAGTGAAGCAAAACGATATACAGGAGATGTAGGTAGTAACTGGTAGGTAGCTAATGACCAGGGAGGTATATTACCTGTACTACCTGACCTGGTATCAGGAGGATTAATGAAGGCTGCGAAGTGAGACAGCACTTCAGTGGTTGTCAAGTTGCACTCCTCTGATCCAGGTTGCTGTCTTTTCTTTCTGCCTCACTAACATTCTGTCCACAAACATATAATCCCTCTTTGTCACACATAACACCTGACAACATTTAACTTTCACAGTTCATTCATTTTAACTCTACAAAATTTTTATGATGAGCACCATGTACTAGCCCTGCCTTTTGGCAAAATGGTAGGAGCAATAGGTAGAAGTATGCATAAGACCATTTAGGAAGGAACACTAGGTAGAAACATTTGATAGAAATAGTATGAAGGACCATTAGGCGGGAGCATTAGGTAATAGTTAGTGGGTATATTAGGTAGGAGCCTCTGCAAACACTATGCTAGAGTTGCCCTCTGCTAATGGCATGTTAAGGATGAGGCCCTAAAGGCTAAGAAAAAACACTGGAGTCCACTACTTATGGAGACTATTGCTACAGCCACCCCTGTGAGGGAGTTCCAAGAGGGAAAATGAATCGGGGATATAAATAAGATAAATAGATGGACATGGTCAACTGACTGAACCAAGGATAGTGGGATGTGGTGTTCATGCATTACAAATGACAGCTAGAGAATGAATGTGAGTGACAAGGCCTTTTCTTCATCTGATCTTGGCGCCACCTCACTGATATAGATAAAAGGGAACAAGTATGAAAAAAGTGGATTTTCTGTTGAGAGACCCAAGAGGCTATAATGAAATAATGCTTGTGATGGACAAAATAAGATCAGTAATACTGCAGCGTTTGAGTACATGCAACGCCTGCCAACTTATATAACAGGGGTGTGTTCCTCGGGCAAGCCAGAACTGTGTGTTTTTTACTTGAGTTCATCACTATATCTCCTGTTTTACATGTCAGTCTACAGCATCATCAATACTCCAATCCTAATTCCATGGAGTGGATAAGGCTATTAAAAGAGTCTGGCAATCAACAATATTTAATCCTTTACAAAACAAGACATATCACAGGTCAGTAAATTAGGGTTGTCATTTGGAACATCAATTATCTGGATGTAGAAAATGGCTTAGTTTCAATCCCACTCAGAACTTTTAAAAATCCTAATATATGTACATAGGAAAAACCATGGTGAATCCAGTCTTTTTGATGAAACATAAGTGAATTCCAATACATTTATCAAGAAAGATTTAGGTTTATAATCCCAAGTTTTTATCAAATGAAACATGAACTAATTTGAGGACATGTTACAAAACAATCTACAAAGTTACACAAATGTTTCTTGCAGACCAGATCAGAAAGGTTGTGTTTGTCTAGAGAATCATTATGGTTTTGACATTAACTTGAATTAACATTATGAATTAACATTATTCTGAATTAATACGTATGAATAAAACACTGAAATAAAGTACATGTAGTACAGTTAAAAGATATGTGCACATTCAATATCAAAAAGAAAAAAAAATATCAGCCAATATCAGAACCAACAAATACAGCACATTAAGAAATCAAATATTACTTCTGAAAAAGTATAAAACATTCTACAGTTTTTGGTAGTATGTTGATACATAGTACAGCACACTTGTGATGAAAAATGGTAGCCACATAAAAGTTAAGATTAGAGTTTTGGACATTCAACATAAAAACAAGCTTACCTAAGTTTCCCCATTCAAATACATCCAACAAATCTACCTGAAGAATTTGAACCCCACATTAGCAACCTACCTTTATCCACCAGCTGAGCTCATTATCTTTGGCTAGTGACATGAGCCGCTGAAAGACTTGGGTTCCTGCGTTACTCGTCACAGTGAGATCAGAGGCAAAGTGGCAGTGTTATATTGCTTGGCAGTCATTATTTCACTTATGCTATGAGAATCTTACACAGATCTCTTGAATAAATGTCTTTATCTGCAGTGCATATACAATGAACTTTTATTCCAATGATTAATTCACTAAAAAAGACCTTCATGAGGTAGGTACTACATCACTGGCTTTGAGACTGTCAGTATAAGTATCCTATAGTTATTACTAAGGAAACCATTTTTAGAAAATCAGATTTGCCTGGAAATCATGCATCAAAAAGGCACAGTGGTAATTTACAAAACAGGCTGAGCTGATGTTTCATTCTATCGAGCAAAACACTCGATCTAGAGTCTACAGAGAGAAATAAATAAATAAATAAAAATTAGATACTATTATGCAAAGTGAAGGCAAGGTTTTTCAAATGAGTTTTATAGTCAATGAATAAAATAATCGCCTAAACAGTAAACTCTATGTAAATGAAAGCCGCAGCCTATTTGTCATGGTTAAAATCTTCTGATAAAGTGGGACGAGTTGGTCCAGTGTTCACACTTGAGTCTCGTACGCTCTACATTGATCTTTTCATCTATCATATAAACTCCTAGGTGGGCAGGCGCTGCTGAGTGCCAATCAGGTGAACCAGTATTGATAAAGAGAAAAAACATATCCTGGATTGTGTGTGCATACTGAGCATCATCTTCAGTTTGAGGCTGAAAAACTCCTAGAATTGACTCAACATCAGACAATCCATCCGCCAAAGTACCAGCACGGCTAACTCGAGTATGGCGTGACAAATAAGCATAAACAGGTACATCTTCTGACCCAGTGGGATGAGTCTGAGAAATGGTCCTTGCAATGCTAGCGGCAGTAGCTAAGGCAGGACATGTCACAGTAGCATCAGACACTAAAGTAGTGAGGAGCACCCATGGATCATCTTTTAAGTCAGCATACCAATCCAAAGCAGCCTCAGCTTCAGCTGTTCCTGGCATTGAGCTCCCTGATTCTGACCGTCTATCATCCTCCCTTGGAGGTTGTGGCCACCTCTCATCATTGCTTCCAGGGTATCTGGACCATACATCCTGGCGACCCTCAGGAGATCCTGGCCAGTTATTATATATGTAAGCTGGGCTACCTGACCAGACTGGTTGTCCATAATTATATTCATTCATACGCAAACCATCTACAACTGCATCAAGCAACTGCTGTTGAGAGGTACCAAGACGTTCTTGCCAAGATAAAAGATGATGTGCAGCTGCCTGTTCGGTTGATCCTGTAAAAGTGCAACATGAGTGAGGTAAATGCAGAACGTAAGAAAAGCATTTGAATTTCAAAACAATAACCTAACACCAAGCAGCAGAATAATAGTATTCTATAAATTTTGTTTAGATTTATACAAGAAGATACCCTTGAAAATGTTTTACTGTATACCCATAGGATGGACATCAAGAATCAGGCTACAATGGTACTGAACCCAAATTTTAGAGTGAAATATTAAAAAAACAAGGCAGATCAGTGATATCATTAACTTAACTCTAATTCTGTATTCTATTATGTAATTATGGACCTCTGTAAAACCATCTTGTGGAGTGTGAAGTGATATATCTGGAATTCAATATATTTATCTAACAGCATTAACAAGGTACCTGTTCCTGATCAAAATGAAATCAACCAAATTACAGAAGCAAGCAGATGTTAGAACACAGAATATTTCTTAAATGCTTCCATATGTCTCTACTCATGGCTGGCAATGCATGCCTCATTCATCTCAGGTAATGGGAAGGCTCACCTCCTGGTATGCAAAAGTCTTAATCCTTTATTCAACAATCCTCCCATAAAACATTTATGTGTTGGTGTTTATGTCATTCTTTCAAAACATGATTCCAGTTTATATTGCAATTAAAGTATAAAATCTTGTTCCAAATGGAAGTTCATGTCATTCAATCTATAAATGTCTCTCATTGCTATATCATATTCTTCTCTGTCCATTATCATGTTTCATGTTATGGATACCTAATGTTATGAATACCTCAAGCTTGTTTTATTTACTATGATATCTGTGAAGACCACCAAATCACTGATATAAAGTCAATTACATTATTTTCTCTTGCTGGTGTATGGTTTACTTGCATTATACAGGACTGAGTGTCTCACAAACATCAGAAAAAAGGGACTGAGAGAGAGAGAGAGTGAAAACACAGACAAGTCGCTTACCAATCATGATAGGCACTTGTGGCATGGACGGGACGAAGGGAACAATGATACCATCAGCTACAAGCCAAGATCGACCTTGTGGGCTGCGCCACTCCAAGGGTGGAGCCTCCATTACAGTGCTAGCTGGGAGAGATTCTAGACACATCACAGTAGAACAGTTGAGTGACTCAACCAGCTTAGGATCTGCTTCACGCCAAGGAACCTCAGGATGCAGAGGCACAGAGCCTGTCACCCAAGCAGATTGTATTAGCCTGTGTCCATAGGGTGAAGTAATAAGTGGCCATGCCATTGCTGCCCCTGCTTGATGCCCTAACAGTGTTACTTGCTCTGGGTCACCCCCAAAGTGCTCCACATTGTGCTGTACCCAGGTGAGAGCTGTGTACAGGTCAGAAACACCTTGGTTACCTGCAGTATGAGGATAAGTTGATGCCGCTAATTTTGGATGTGGAAAGAAACCTAAAAGACCACGGCGAACTTGAGGTGCCAGAACAACTACACGTTTGTTTTTGGCAAGAACTGCAGCCTTACTGAGTAACCAGGGTCGCTTTGTATCTCCACCCAGACTAGCTCCTCCTACATACACTATCACAGGGAGAGGAGAGTCGTAGCCAAGCTGAGGTGTGAAGACATCTATCAGCAAACAGTCTTCAAAGCCTTCAACAATGGCTCCCTGCAAAATAATTTCATTTTAGAAAGCACAAATAACACTGTAACCTAAATTGTTCTGTAGCAAACAATCTGAATATATTCTTCAGCATTGAATTAAAAAAGAAAGCCTTCATCAGAACTTACTTGCCTCATATTCAATAGCCATTCATTCTTCTGTAAGATTAACAACCCTACATATAAATGTGTATGTTAAAGGGGCCACTTCTTGTATTTAAGGCTCTCTATTTTCTTTCTAATCTCTGCAAATACCACTTCAAGTTTATCTTAATGTTACTGCTTTCTTTGATGCTGAAGGCAAAGGCTACATTCATGGACACAAGTCCTCATGGAAGCCACACCTTAACATAGAAAAAAAAAATACTAAAAAAAATGAAGACAGAGATAAGAAAAATACTCTGAAACTTCTGGGAAGTGGAAACTATACCTAAAAGTGGGTAAGTTGTACCAGTTGTAGCCCTGAACATCATTCAAGTCTTTCATGCATATCATGAGTAAGAACTTCCTGAGAGCTTTCCAATTCATTTCATATATGCCTATTCTACATCCATGAATGCTACATACACCTTTTTCTCTACATCCTTGTCTACTACTTGTGTAAGTTCAAAACTCAGGTCTTTGCTTCTTCCCTTCCCATCTTGTTCTTCAGTGACAAGGGGTTCACTAATACCTTCAACAAAATCATTCACCATCCTACCAGACAACCTGCCAGTTGTATTAAGGAGACTTATTCCTCTGCAAATCTCACAATCTCTTTTACTCTCACTTCTTTTATGCAGTGGAACAATTACTGTCTTCTTCCAGTCTTTAGGCAAATAAGTATTTATTCATGTTTCCATACACACCTTCCAGATTCAATCCAAAGTAGTATCACTTCCACTCTTCACCCTCTGGGTCATCTTTTCCATTCTTTAGTAGCTTTATTGCTCTTCTAACTTGTGCCTTTGTAATGTCTTCATCTCCCATGTGCCTTTTCCTCTCTCCCCATCTCTAATTCCAGAATACCACTATAAATGTTTCTTTCACCATCATTTCTAATTATATCTTTACAATACTCTCTCCATCTTTTGCAAACTTTATCCCACACTTGTTTAATACAATCTCTCCTCTTATTTTAATGACTTCCTAGAATAGTTTGTTATTCTCCTATAAATTCTCATTCAACTTTCTACCAAGATCCACATCTGCTTTCCTTAGTAACTTAAGCCATCCTTTTACCTCTTCCATTCAGGTTTTTAAATTCTTACTTGTCAAGAGTTAATTTACCATCTGATGATTCAGTGACAGAATGCTATAAAATAATACAAAAACAAACCCAATAGTCTAACTTGTTCATACCTGACTATCGTAGCTCCAGCATGGCTGAGTTACATTGGCAACATATGTTCCAGTCCAGCAATCACTCAGGTCAGTCTGAAGTTGTGCTGGACGAAACCTCAACTTCCCTAAAGGAGGAATGGCATATGGTAACCCACGAAACACATATGCACCATCTTCTATACACCTGGAAAATGAACATTCCTTTAGCTCTGTTCCTTAAACTAGCTATATACAATGGCCTATAGATAAATGTCAAGTATCATATGTTCAGAAATGCCTCTGCATGAAATATTCTAAAGTGCCATTCAAGACATACTGTGCATGCTCGTGGGAACTCTACATCACAAACTGATATCTTTATTTCATATTCTTAATTTCTATTTATTTGTTAGATATTCCATACTTCTAATTTATGTGGAAGAAAAGAAGTACATAATAATGTGTTTCTGCACCTAGGGGCAAATGAAATTCTTTATTTAGAAAGTTCCTCTATATCATATATATTTATTTATTTTTTCATACATATTCGCCTTTTCCCGCGTTAGCAAGGTAGCGATCATATATATATATAAATATATATATATATATATATATAAAGGATGGATATGCTCTCTATATCTCCTTGTGCCCAAAAGTATTATGCCTAATCAATAAAAATCCTGAAAACACAACAGAAAAAATCTGTTACCAGCAATACAAAGAAGCCTTCTCATCTGAAATCTTAACTTTTTGTATGAAGCTTTCTTTACAACAAGGAAGCATAGAATATTAGTCCATCACTCACAGTATGAGGCCAGATGAACCCCTGTGACCTCTCTTGAGTAGTAGTTCTCTTATTAAACGAAAAGTCTGTTATGCTGTGCTGATGATATGATGAAACCACAGGGCTCCTTTTAACACTACCTCCCTTGACCAGCCCCCCTAAAGACAGAGATATGCCCTACTCCATCACTTCTACTGCCTACTACCAGTCAATTTGCTTACAGTATTTATCTTGATTTAACAATATTGCACATATTCCTATGATACCATGGATGCTAATTCTCGGCGTGATGTAACCCTCTGTGAGAAATTTATGCTTAGTAAGTGGAAGAGATACATATGAAGGTAGTACTTATATATGCAGGCAATGTATGCGGTAGATGGAAGGTAGGATGTGGTAAAGGTGGATTATACTGGATTAAAATCAAACCTAATCCTATATTCCGGACCAAAAGTGAAATCTCTTATCAAAACTTGTTTTCTTAATTGTTCTAGCATGATTCTGCAACAAAAGCAAAATATTTGCTATGCTTAGATGTGAATACCTTCCAAAATTTAACCAAGACCTATACTGAATTAAAATTCAGCCTTATCCAAAGTTTCTCAGCCAATAATGAAATAGAGAAATTAAAAAGTGAAGTCATAAATCTGAGCAGAAATTGACAAATATACTGCACTCTCTATATTCCATCAATGTACTAAAAGCATACATGGATGAAACCTAACAGTACACTGAAGACTTCATGTTTTTTATCTCCTAGACCCTATACAATGCTACCCGAAATGATCACTACAGGACTTACAAAGACAACAGTACTATCATTATAGACAACCGCATGTGTCAAACTTCAGGATGTATGCAACATGGCACAGTCTTTGGTTTCCCACAGGAACCTCTCCTTGGATGACACAGAGCACAGGGTATCTGATACTATGTATTTATGTTCATCTCAAGATACTACAGCCCAATCCTCCCACACACTCAGTTCATACTAATGAGATGGTTCCATCCATACATCTAAAATCCTTCCCTACCAAAAATAAAAAAATTAGAAGAGGAACACCTCCTTCCTTCATATATCCATACTCTCATATCTTCTGCTCTTAAGGTGATCCCTGATAAGGAAGAAATTGGGTTTTGAAAGTTGAGGGGAGCCCTATGAACAATACTCTCCCTGTTTTCCCTACCCTTCTTCCCCCTCTATTCTTCTCCTGTCACTCACTCCTTTCTCTGTTCTTGTTACGTGATGGAGTGAAGCATACCTTCATGGCATAGGAGGGGTCTGCCAGGGGAGGGGGTGCCGGAGGGAGCCCTGTGGCGTTGTCAAATCACCAGCACAGCATAGAAGCCTATCCCTGGATAGAAGGAGGGTATAACCCTCTGAGGAAGACAGATGGGCTCGTCTGGCCTCATACTGAGAGTGATGGACTCGCATTCTATGCTCAAAGAGCTCCCCCTGCAGGAAGAAGAGGTTTTTCAACTTTCAAAACACAATTTACTATCATAATGTGAGTGTTATATAGGGTTTTTACTGATTTCTTATAAATATGGGAATAATCATCTAAACAGAAGTTTGTTAGACTTATGCTTCACATCAGACTGACAACAGGAAAAGCACAAATTAAATCTCCCCAGTAATTTTACAATGAATGAAACTCATAAATTCTAAACCCAGAGTCTGACTAAATATCACAAAAGATACATAATACAAAGAACATCTTTCATGCTGAGAATGTAGATCTTGAGTTACAGATTCCAAGATACTTTTGAAAATGTGTAGACATATTACACAGGTTCAACACTGTGATATCTCAGTTCCATTAAAAAGATTTCCAGCTCAAATTATTTTCAAGGTAGAATCACTTCATAATAAATTTCATGCTGATCAAAATGATTACAAATTTCTTACCTTTCATGAAAAGACTGGTAAAATCCTACAAATGAAACCAAGCTCTACATTTAGGAAAAGACATAAAGGGCAGATTGAGAATAAATAAATATTCTTAAGAAATACCACAACAAACATGCAATGAAAAAGAATAATTCTATGATAACAGACATGTAGGAGGGCAGTTTCCCATATTCTTAGAATCCCTTCCGAACCTATCCTATCATAACTCTAAATACTGTGCATAATCATATTATTTCTAGGGAAATAGAGTATTAAACAAAACAGAAAGAGAATGCAAATGTGAAAGTGAAGGCACTGTTTGCTTGATTCTAAAGGTACCTAAGGAGGGAAACTCCACTGGGTATGATAAAAATTTAGATAAAAAAAACTTCATCAACAGAAAACTCCCATTTACACAGAACTTAGAATCGAAAACTTGCACAAAAATTTGATAAATATGATGCTGTCACCCTTATTGAAAATATACATCATCCCACCTTCAATACAGGTTAAGATGTACCTACGATGCAAAGGATGATTCCTAATACTTAGAATTTGCATTTTAAAGTTGCTGCCCTTATCCATGGTATATAACTGTGATTACTAGACTTCATACATCTTACAAAGTTAAGCAATAAATGAAATAATTGATAAAGAAATCAAATGTCATCTTCTCAAAGATTTCAATGCATTTCCATTTACCAGTCATCTACATTATAATACAAAAAAAAGCTTAATCATCTGATGTTTAACTGATCAGAAAATGTTTTTGCAACAGATATTTCTGAAATTTCCCCATGCAAGAGCAAATTCTAGCATCTCATGTCCATACAATTTCATCTGGAATGGTTTGGCAACCACTTAATGTTTGTTGGAAGTTTTTTGGTGCATCAGAATCAGAAAAACCTGTTGCTATGCTACAGGGAGAACCTAACTTTGAGAAGACAGACATCAAACTGTAAGGGTGGCTTGAACTTAACCAACTTGAAGGTGCTAAATAATCTACTGAGTGCATATTTTTCCTGACTTTATGGCTATTCAAAAGTGTTATCAATAATGACACTTACAGAAATAAAGCTTTTCAGACCATTATTGTAAACAAAACTTTACATCTACAATACCTTGGGGCAGCTCTTGTGGCTATCATATCCTTAAATCTCACACAGACTAGGCACAATAGATGCCAGATGAAATTTTTTTTCCTTCACTATAAAACTAAAGACCCAAGAAGTACACTGTATTTTTCTGGACTGAAAGAATGCACCATACAGAATTCAAGAGGTTAAAATCAATCTTTGCAACACAACAGTAACAGGATTTTGCTTTTGTACCTGTTCAATTTTCTGCCTAAGCACAGAAGGAACAGAACAACAACATTTTCATTTGCTCAGATTCACTCTCCTACTGTCAAATATAATGCTCTGAATGAAAGCAATTTGCAACCTCTGTTAACTGTAACCAGCAAATGACTCCCCTCTCAGCCCCATAACCAAACATCCTCAGAACACTGGAGACTCGTCCCCTAGCTCCAAGACCCCTGCAATTTATATCTCCCTAAGCACCTTATTCATGGACAGATTAAACAGCCATAAGTACAAGAATTACTAGGTTAATTTATGTACTCTACATACTGCAAGCCAAGTAAAGAATACCAGTATGTTTAGGTAATCTTCCTTATCATGTGTTCATGCAAAAGCTCTTGATCAATATCCAAAATACTTCTGTCTTATGAAAACTTACAAA
>JAUUDW010552216.1:0-10623 GCA_032361385.1 Panulirus guttatus | reverse complement strand
AGTTAAATTTTTCAGAATAACAGCAAAATAACTGTATTCTTAAATGACTTCAGTTAACTTAATCATTCAATCACTAATCATAGGTAAATATGCAGTTCAGTAGTTTTCCAGTCTGTTCACACAGAATTAGTTCCTGTGCTATCCATACCATGTTTAGTCTGTCTCTGGTACACAGTCCACTCTGTGGCTAATGTTTGTATTTGAGAAATCAACAAAATGAAGTTTTGAGATGGAGCTGCTGTTCTCTTTTTGGGGAGCATGTTTTCTGCATGCATTCTAGACATTCAGAGATGATATTACTGTCACCGGTAATGATGTCCCCTTACTCTAAACTATAACTTTAGCATTACACAGTGATTTATGAATATACAGTCCAACTGTGAGACAGAAACAAGATAATTTTCTGCTTTACTGTATCCTGTCCTCTCAATCTAATTCAATCAGCTCCCATCTAACATACACAATTTTGGCATCTCCCCCTTGAATCAATTAAGCATGCAGCACAAGACTTTACATTATAAGATCAGCTGCACCAGTAGAGTCTATGACACGAGTCCCTAAATTTTTTAATGCTCTAAAAATATTAAGGATTCTTGCCTTCATAACTAACCTGTAAAAAAATTTGCAGATTTAAATCTATTTCAAACTGATCAAAATGAATAATGTACAGTACAGTGCTTTGCATATATTTCTGATATAAAATAACTCATGTATGTTGGTAACAGCATATTGGATACAGACACTTTTTCCTTTAGCCAAGGTATACTTAATCAATGTATAATCACTAATTCTTCAGTAAATCTTAATGCTTATATGTCATTGGTCTCATGATGATTATACAATTAAAAGATAAATCAGTGCCTGTTAAATAAAGAGGGAATGAAATCAAACATAAAATATCTACTATTCAATACAGTACCTATAGAATCAACAGAAGAATAATTGATGGAAGTTAGATAAATTTCGATTAAGATAAATGCAAATTAGTGATAAAATTATTCTGGGGCAAAATAACCAATCTTTTCTAAACTAAGTGGCAATTATTTCAAAATGGTTTCAAAACAGAAACAGCATAGAGTAAAGCTTGTTCAATATTTCCTAACATAATATAGCTTTGCTAATTCTGTACTTTTCTCGGCGAAGTTCTTCCCCTTTAACTTAATGCAGAATTGTAGAAGAAATTAAATGAAATGAGATTGCTAAATACAGCTGCCTGTTTTACAGCTAAAAAAATGTAACCATGATATTCCAAGATTTAAGCTAAATGAAAAGACCTTTGTATTTTCAACAATCAATGTGCTCATTACCAAAAGTTAGTAATATCCAGTCCATTAAGGGCTGGGGATTATGGACCAGTTATCAAACTCCATGTTGAAAAAACATTTACAACACCACAAATCCAAATTAATATCCTTTCATTTCAAAGCATCACAGGAGACATTGGTGAGGGGGCTATCTGACTGGATATTCAGAAGAAAAAGTGGTTATCATCTGAAGCCAAATAATAACCTACACACATATCATATTACAAGCACGTGTTATAAAATGGCCCTGAGTGTCAAATCACCGTAACAAAAAAGTGTGACCCAATCTGCAATCTTAATGATATGATGCAAACCCTAGAGGGAAACTCACCCCTACTAATATGCACAACATCTTAAGACTGTTTACCGGGCATATATTCACTATGTCCGAGTGGTAAAGATGTCTCACTCACACCCGGGGACAGATACACAAGTACTACCAAACCAGGCAACCAGCCCCCCTGCCCTATGTAGGGGCACAATTTGGGAGCATTAGGGTTTGGCAACAATTATACTCTAGTGGGATTTTTCTGTACCATATAAATCCTATAAAACATGTTATAAGGTTATCATTATCATCCATCTAAATTTCCTTGAAACTGGATAAATACTGAGAAAAAAATTCAGAAATTTTCTAGCATTGTGATTTTCATAACCCATTTCCCCTACTCCTCACTGCACCTCACTGTGGGCACCTAAGGTTTACTCAAATATAAGGGAAGCTGCAGCATAGGACACAGAAGAATCTGAGGAAGTATAGCAGCGCGATGACTGGGCATACTGTAAGAATTTGAGCAACATTCGGTGCCCATTGCTTGTCTTCTGCAGGGTTGCAACAGCCTGCGAAAAAGTAAGACACGAGTTTGGTAAAACTTAGAGTCAGTGCCTAAAGGTTTGTTTTAATGTACAACATTAACTTTCTCTTTTTAATACAAAGAAGGCAATTCTTTAGAGGCTTTGTATATGGTCCAACCACATCTGACAAAAATGTTTTATCTAATATCTATCTATTTTTTCTCTATCTAACATTAAAGTTTGTGCATAATCCGGTGCTCAGTGAGCACAAATTTCACTCTTTTAACTTGCTTCTTTCGCACACTGTTCCTCTGCTTCTTCTTTGGTTACCCCTCTCCAAACCCACTCAATCGATTACTCTTTATGTCAATCTTTTATCCACTTATTGCTGTCAGTATAACTGTACCATTCTAATAGCCATTTATCTCTGTCGATACTACTTTGCCATTCTCAAACATTATTAGCCTCTCATGAAATCTTATATCTATCATGCTTGCTTTCTTGCTTATCCCCTTCCCAAGACTCCAAAATTTCTAACAATCAATCTTCATCTAGAATACATACACCATTTCTAATATACTTAAAGCAATGAGTTCATGTATAATCCCAAAGCTTTTATGTATCTCACATGTGAATAAGCAGTAATAAAGAGCAAGGGGAACAAAAATAAACCTTTCTTGAAAGCTTTCTAACCAAATTATCATATGAAAGAGTAAGACAGCAAGGGTACACACATATATAAAGAATAAGGCAATGCTTTAAAAATTATCAATATTAACCCTTTAATGCTTCAAGATGGATATTTATACAGGCTTTGTGATGCCTCTAAAAGAATATTTAGACATCATGATTCATGCCTCAATTTTGTGCCTGTGCACTAGGCATGGATAGTGGTTGAGGTGGCAATGTGCAATAATTTCTCCCTACAGTCAATCATCCACCAGACATGCCAATGAGAGCATATTTATGTGAGTTTTCTTACAAGGAAACTAATCAAATTTTAGCTAGAATTTGTGGACCAGGCAGATGATAAGCCAGAATTATCTGACGATGAAGATCATTTAAAGAGTAACATTATGGACACTGACTCTTTCAGCATGAACAAGTGACCAAGATGAGGCAGAAAAAGGTTTTCTAGCAATAGTGGAGGTAGTGTTGCCAGCCCCTGCCTGGCCTTGACAAAACTGCATCTGATTTGTGCTGCTTGAAATATTAAAGATTTAAAGTTTTGCTGTTATGAAAAAATTATTAATGTATCAAAATGATTATTACTGAACTCCACCTGTTAGAGGTTACATCACAAGTAAAATGTCACCTTTGATAAGAGTGTATCACTGAGAGTACAATTTTGTCGAAGAACTTCTCACTCCAAATAAGTCTACATTTCCCTGCTACTGGGAGTAGCACATCCTTGGGCTGCTGGAGCCTTTAAAAAGGTCCTGGGTAACACCAGGACCCTTTCATAGAAACTAGTCCTGGGGTAATCATAAATACATAAATCAACTTTATTCTTTATACATTCCATGAACGCATGACATGCATGAATGATTTTTCTGAGTAAACATCAAATGTTAGGAGAAATTTCAATTATCAAAAGTACTTACATTGAGCAAGACGCCAATGGGGTGTCGGCCACAGATTGTGTTGCCGTACTTTTTCAGGTACTCGGTAAAGGCACTCGGGTTTAACGTCTCTATCAGGTTCATCCCTTGCTTGTCTAGCTTTTGTATAGACTGCCAAATTTCACCAACAGATCGATCATAGTAAGTGTATCGGAAGCGCTGGCCCCAGTGGCAGAAATCCGAGGATATCACAAACAAGCTCTAGAAACACAAGACAAAATTTATTGCAACTTCTTATAGAAAAAGGCACAGTGTTCCCTTTACCTCTATATTCTGAGGAAGGGTTTGGTGCAAGTACATGAGTAAGCCAAACTGTTTTCACATTATTGGGTTACTAAGTTCATCAATGTGTGAGATCAAGTACATTTTAACACAGTATTTTAAGGAATACAACAAAATTACAAAAAAATTATCAATGTTTTCACTTGAATATGTGTAAAATGTAAATAAATTTCTCCTTGATCATTGTTCTTATTCAGTACAACATAAACACAAATCTCTCCCATATTACTGCAACATTTAAGAAGAATTAAAGTAACTTAGAATGGCTTAAGTAAAATTATGTTCAAAATCTTCAAGAAAAAAGATATGTTGCAGGCAAAACAAAACATATGAATAAAACCCCTATATCTAAATCAAACATATATTAAGTAAAATAAAAAAATCATCATTCTAACATGAATTCAGCACTAAACACCCTTAAAACACTTTAAATAACACAGACGAAGCTCTTTACAACATCAAGCATTAAGTACATACATAATGCAGATGGAGGTGCATGTATACATGTGTATGTATTAGTGAGGAGAGATATGCAATTATTATCAGCAGTGAGTTTACAATGTTTATCTTACTGTAACTGCCTTCCAAAATACAACAGATTATAGGTATTACACAAGAAAAAAAAACAACAACAAATGAAGTAACTGAAAACGTTTAAAAAATAAGCTCCAGAGCAACAATGAATGTATCACCATGGGAAACAATGTGGCAGGAAGCATGATGATGAATGACAGTGTTACTAAAAGGCTGACTAACATAGAGTTACCTTGTGATCAAACCCAATACTCTGCACTGCAATTAGTTCTAATTACATTCTAAATTTAAATTGACTGCACATCAAAAGCTCGCACTAAAGTGAGAAAACCTGTATCTTTTCCTAGAGTGTCTTAAAATGCATTTTACTGGCTTGAAAAATACCTCAATCTGAAATATTATAATCAAAGTCTCTCTATATTCTTTTATGCTATATTCTTCCAACCCATCTCTAGTTAACCATAAAGCTTTTACAGTCTAGTTCATTCACATCTTCCATATCATTACTATTCTATTGGAATTCTATAGGACCTCATATTCAAATAATGAAGTATGAAATGTCTAAACCCAAAACCTTCTTCCTTAACTAAAACCAGTTCAGTTAGTCAACCATTCCACATGACTAGCTTTTTGTGAGTTAATCACCTCCTTCTCTCAGCAACAATGAAATCCTTCACTCATGCCAGTAATTCCTATGAACATTACATTACAGCATCAACACATGATCTTCATATATTCCACTGCTTCTCATGACTCATCAGTCATTCCTCTGACGTAATACTAGACAAGTGAGTACATGGAGGACACTTCTAGGTTTCAGTTGTTTCTTGGGGCACTTCAGGACTGATTCCTTTTGAAGTTTCGACTACTTTAGATGAGCAAATCATTAAGAGAATGGCTACCAAAAATAAAGACCTGAGACTGTTGTAATGAGTATGATTTAATTTGGAACAGTGGAACACACAAAATAATGTAGTGACTTTGGGAATAACAATAATTACTAAATTATTCCATATAACGTAATACTTTACCAAAAACACATTTCAATTCAACTACACCCAATATTCAATACTCCAACTATATTTACAATAATACTGATTAGGGGGTGCACTGGTGCTGGTTTTGAACTGTTTGTGAAAGTACACACTGATGGTGATAGGAAGCACTGGTGATGAGGGTGCACTGAAGGTGGTGGTGGTCATGTTAGCGTACAAATGGTAGTGGTGCTGGTGGACTGGTGGTTGTGGCAGTAATGGCACACCAATGATGGTTATGGTAGTTGGTCTAAGGGCAGTGATGGTGGCATTTGAGAGTACAGCCTACATAAATATTTATAATCCATTATAATTTACTGTTTCATGCATATCTGTTCCTGGCACTACTTTGTTAACCTGGGAAATGGTGAAAATGTGTGGAAAACTAAGAAAAAATCTATGAAGTAAAAATGGAAGCAACAATGTGCAACAAATGAACAGGAAAAATACAGAAAGACAGGCACCAAAAAATATATAAACAGACAAGTCCCACAGACAAAGACAGATAGCTATACCAGTATGCAGAGATTTTAAAATGTGGTCAAACAGGATGAAAGTTCTCGGAAAAAATAATGCAAGGGTATAAGGGTATGAATAGGTGCTGTTTCCCCTGTTCCATCCTGAGAGAGAGAGAGAGAGAGGGAGAGTACCTACCTAAGTGCCTACAATGAGGTTTTGTCAGAAAATACAATTAGCATGTAGCACTCACTGCATATCTTCCTTGGTGAGCAATGCTTCTGGATCCTGCTCCTTGCTTTGTATTACTTTCTCCTCATGTAGTCTCTGTTCTGTTCTATTAGATTCCACTATTTCAATGTTAGCATCCCTCATTTTTTTCCCATTCTTCTATCCTTTCTTTGTCTGTTGCTATTCTTTTCTTCTATTGTCATAATCTTCCATTCATCTACTGTTTTCTATCTCTAGGTATTTATAATTTTACAGTTTTCCTTTTTAAGCAGTACCAATGCTTAAACTATCTGCTTTAGTCTCCTGCAGGGAAATGCCCTATTGGCACTTATATCACTGGTAATAGAAAACATCATTCCAATCTATATTTGCATTTAGACAAATCTCATATCCCTTTATACTGCCATTAAGGAAACTCATATCACTGAATCTGTTGATGTCTTCCAATGCTGTTATGTTTAGCCTCAGCCATCTCCAGTTACAAGCTGTAGTTACTTTCATAATATTATGATCTGCATTGCTCATTTCATCAACATAAATATTTGTGAAGAGTTCTAATCATCTGTAAAAACAAGAACAATCGTAAGAGATTTTGCTAAAAGGCAGGATGAATGTGTCAAGCCTGATGAATAATACTGTTTCTCTCTGCTGCCACACACATTATCTTGTCATCAGGACAAGGCTCATTTGGAACTCTTTTCAACAATAATTTCTTTAAATGTTTCAGCAACAGTTCCATGCTTGCTACTTATTTTTCTTGACAGTCCACTTGATAGTCATTCCATCATCTTTTGCACAGCTCTCATATATTTTTGTATGATAACTTTTTGATATTTTCCATACATTTTTGTATGATACCTTTTTGATATATTCCATGGTTTAGTTGTAGACTTAATAACTGTTGTTTCTTCCTAGCTAAAAAATTTCTAGGCCTAGGGTATTGTGCAGTACTTTATCCCTTAACTTTGATGTCTGTGTAAATGATATGTTAATTTGTAAATGATGAGTATGAAATAAAACTAAAATACGAAAAACAATATGTACATAATACTTGGGAATAATACATGGAAAGTGTGAAGTCACACTTGACTAAAAACTATAAAGTGTGCAACACTTCTATATTTAAATATAATGAAACTGCACACAGAAAAACATTAAGCATTATAAACTTATAAAAAATAAAGAGTATCAGTGCTACCAACAAGGCTCACCCAAATCACCATCTTCCCATACTACCAGTGAGGAAAGTATACTTTTTTGAGTATCTCATTCATTAATATACATTACTTTTTCATTATCCTATTCATTAACATATGTTACTGAGATACTCTGTACATACTTTTTTGTTTTGTTTTCTGCACTGATCTAGTGTCATTTCAGATTGCACAATGAAAGAGTTAATATAGATGCATTCCCAAACCTCTAGTGACTTTCCAAAAAAACATTTCTAACACTTTTTCATAACAAATCCAATAAAAAATCAGGGAATAAAATAAAAGTCACCTTTCTTCAAATAAGAAAAAATCAAAAGAAATAACAAGTAATTACTTGAATATTCACCATCAAAAGAGTTGTATTCCTCAGCCTCAATAGAGTTTTTCAGTTGGTTGGGAAAACTAACTGTTTCTTCACATGATCTGCATTTGTAGATTCCCTAGTTACCTTTCAACTGGGAAGGTTTCCATGTCTTTAGCCTTTAACATTCACAAATGAAGATCTTCTCCACATGACCAACATGTATCGACAAAGATCTTCACAATGAGAATTTACACCAAAAATTCAAGACTATGTTCTGGGCAAGTGTGGTACAGAGGGGAGTATGTATATGGGTACCAAATCACTTCAGCAATTGCTCTCGGATACCCTGCAGACAGACTATATAAACATAATCTTTCCTTTTGTTAGGAAAAAACAACATCTGCAAAGGTACAAACACCTTGCGTGTTTAAGGAAAGGAAAAAAACCCTCTGTAGATGTCATCCCTTACTCACTGTGAAGAATTGGCTAAGTCCACTTTCCTCCTGAATAAGAGGGTTGTACGTCTTTTGGGCCTTCCTCCCATTGTATACACTGCTGAGACCCACCTTATTTTCTATTGGGTCTGGTCCTCCATCCACATTTCAAGCATCTTCTCCAGTATTTCTAGATGAGAATTTCCTATTGTCATTTCTTTGCTGAAAGTGATTGTAAAATCATCCAGTAAACTCCTCATCTTGTCAGTAGTCTTCTTAACGGCATGTATCATGCTCTCCCCAAGGTCAAATTCACAACCAGGCGCAGACACACCCTTGCCTACTTTAACTTATCTTCATATTTTCAACTCTGTTTTCAGTCTATCCACTAAAAGGTCACTAAGATGCTAAAGTATAAAGTCAAAAGGACTGGCAATTCCATAGACTACAAGATGAGAGCAAGCAGTACAGGTCTGCACACAATAATGGACAATGTGACACTGACTGAGAAAACACAGGCTGCCTTGCATATACTCACTCACCACTCCAACAGCTCCCCTCAGGCCTTATGTGCACCAACAGCACAGTAAGAGTCCATGCACGCCTACAATGGCTGCATGAGCTTCACACATGAAACCCAGCCAAATGCAAAATTGTGAATTCTTTATACACAAAGTATGGTAGTAATAGAAAGATGGTTGTTGCATAACAGCAAAAACACATAAAGGGACGTTGCACAAAACAAGATATAGGTAAATGAAAAGGGGTTGAAGAGTGGAACAAATAAGAGAAGAGAAGAAATATCCTTAGAGTTTATGAAGAAGTGGAAGATCTGCCTTAACAGAGTAAGGAATGAAAGGGGTGAAACAATAGCCCACCCTAAAGTTGCCAACAGCCACAAAATAATCATGTAACATGACACAGTAGCCTGCCATGCATTACATGGTCTAGCTAATAGATACGGCACATGTTTGGTATCTCTGGGGAAGGAGTTGCAGATAACAGGGGTGGAGTAAATGGAGAAGTGGCATGGGGTCAAGAGAAAGGTATGTGACTTGAAAATGAGGGCAAATGAGAGATGGCGTGAGTGAGTATCCATGAATTTCAGAGAAAATAAGAGAGTGCTTTGGAAGGAGGCAAATAATGTGAGAAATTTTTCATCACATGTGGTTTCACGTGTTACAACTCTGAATTCTCTGCTGGTCACATATTCCTTGGACGCTTTATGGAATACCTACCTAGGTGCACCTACAATGAGACTTTGCTTAAAAGGTAGGACTAGGGTGCAGAGCTCAACACATCTTAAACAACATAGCAAGAGAGATTTTGGGGTATTGAGGTGTGAAGAAGAATTCATACGTTGACTGAATTAACCAGATCGATATGATATCTCTGGAGCACTGTGATGTAAATGGGCTACATCCGAGTATATGAAGCAATCATAATAAACCAAAGAACAGACTGTAGGGCTTGGTTGGATGACAGACTTTGTCTTCAGTGCATTAACCATGACAGTTACAGAGTTGGTGTGTGCAAATAAGGCAACTGCTAACTCATTTCCAACTCCAACTTGCTAAGGCAGGAACAGCAATTAAGTATATAAATGTAAGTTTTGAAGTTTGAAAAACTTTTTCTCTCTAAGGAGGTGTACCACAAGTACAAGAGCATCTGTAGGGTAATTCAAGATTAGGACCTGCTAACTTAAATCTTACAGGTGGAGAAACACTGGCCTTCCCCACTTGTTACTACTCAACAAACTGTGGTAATAATAGCTTGCTCACCTCAGGCCCACCTTCAGTAAATCAGAGACTACCACATTGATGACACCAATAACATAATCATTCCTAGGCACTTACCCATTGAGAAGCTAATAATTTGAAGAGCGGGCATCAACCCAAAAGAGGTTGTGGAAAGTTTTAAGAAAGAGAGAGGGAAAGGAAAGACAAAATATGAAATCTGGAAAGGAAAAAATGCTCATGGGACCCTACCTCAGAGAAAAGGTTTTCAAATTTCAAAAGCTATATTTCTCTTATAGTTACCTATTTGTACTATACAGGAAGCGAGTTTTACACACATGGGGCCCCATCTCTTGAACATTCTCGACTATCATTCAAACTTTTAAAGTTATATATGCTTTTTGCATCAATCATGTCCTTAGTCACTTTCTCATTCTATTGCATTTATCTAACACTTAAAAATATAAAAGTATTTCTTTACACCAATTTTAACTACATCAATTTTAACAAGCTTCTTAATTACTTCTATGTTATGTCATCTTGTTGCTCCATCCCTACATCTCTTGAAGAACTGTTTACTGTCCACATTGATGATCTCTTTCAAAAACTTAAAGGTTGTGATCAAGTCACCCCTCTCTTACCTCTTCCAAGGTGGGCAAATTTAAAGCCTTTGGCCT
>JAUUDW010552105.1:1760-12059 GCA_032361385.1 Panulirus guttatus | reverse complement strand
CTCTCTCTCTCTCTCTCTCTCTCTCTCTCTCTCTCTCTCTCTTCACACTTTGACACCGCCTATCTCTGAACCCAAGTGGCAGTTCCCTCATCCCGTTAGTACAAGAATTTGAAATCGCTAATGGTTTCACAGCCCTCAGTTGAATTGCTAAAATGTACCCATTTACGAAACTAAGAAACGCCATTAGGACTGCTTCTTTTAAATACACAGTGATCACTGCTCCATCATCAATTCTTCTTTCCAGTTATCAAAATGTTTCGCTGATTGTAAATCTTCATATGCTTCTCAATCACTAAAGTCGAGCCCAGTCTCTCAGTGTGTTACGACCAGTTGCCATCGTTTCGATTCCAGTCTCATTTGTGTAAAATAAAAGTTCAAAATGTTGTACAAAGAGATCGAAGACTCTCTAGAGCATCACCATTTTGTTAATTTGACAACATGCCCTACCACTCACTGCCTCTCAGGAAAACCCTTTGTGCCATTGCACATGTAAACCCAAGGCGCATGTGGCTCTTACCTTATAGTAAAGCACCAAGATATTTCTTATATGATTTGGTCACCTTCGCAACAAGGCAAAATTTCCTCATTAAAAGTCGTCAGGCTGTACAGTTCCAAGGGATCAATACTTCCTCCGGCCCTTCCATCATTAGATTATAAAGGTTCTACCTTTATGCTTTCTTTTTCCTACCAGTGACTCCCTGGTTTATACACCTCTTCGATGGTGGCATGTCAGCGACTCTACCACTGGTGTCAAGAGCCAACTACACCTCTCCTGATTCACACCAACCCCCAGGACACATCCTTAAAAGCCCCAAGAACTGGACCATCAACATCACCATCAACCACCTAGACTGTGATCATGCTGATCAACTCGCTCTCACTCAGGTTGGGCAGTTCTCTTCTGTGTTATTTTGGAAAACAACCTGGACTGGATAGAGCAAGTCAGCACCATCGTCAAACTCAACTATCGCATCTGTGCCCTTCGATAACAAAAAAACATTTGGATTTTTGTATCTGAAATGAAGAATATTTGCAAATCTCTCACTCTGCTTAAAAATTACTTCTGGTCTTCTTACTTGATCAATAGACAAAAGGGTCTAATATAGAAAGGTCAGAAAAGGGCGCTAAACTCAGTGACCCTTCTCTCTCTGCAACCCTCGTCTTGACCCCATCTGACTGTGCGGGATGAAATTATTGCACTATAACTATCTTCCGTCACCGCTTGCCTTTTGGAGATCCCTCGTCCCGAAGCTACAGTTCGGCACCACAACCTCAACTGGACCCGCAATGGACTTGTACACAACAGCCTTCAAATGTTTCAAGAGTCACTCCATAAACGACGGATATGAAAAAGAAACCAAAGAAAACGAAACCACTTCTGAAACACAGGAAGAGAAAATGGGTAGAGCCAAAGAATGAGATAATGTGTCTCGGGGATGATGATGATGATGATGATGATGATGGAGATTCTGTGGGTCGGGAGGGAGGAAGCGGCAGGAGCATCACGGTAGCGTCTTCCGGCGGCGGCAACCCACCGGAAACTATTACATTGGGTGGAGTACACACTGATGTGAACCAAGTGGACATGATACCTCGGGGACCCCCTCCGCATCATCTCCTCCAGCAAAGTCAAACTCATTGCCTTCCTCCCTCCGTCTCTCCCTCCCTCCCTCCCTTTCTCCCTCCCTATAACTACCAGTGTCGAACCTCGCTTGTTCTCCTCCTCCTCCGCCGCCCTCTTCCTCCTCCCCTAATCTCGCGGTGACATCGACAGGACAATGAACCACGCCGGGAACGCTGCTTCGGGAGTGTCTGTCTGGTTGCCGTAATTCAGAGTCAAGGGTCAATGCAGGGGGTATTCCTCTGTAGCCGGATGTCCGATCTGGTCCTCCAAGGATGAAATGAACGCAGGAAATAAACGAGGGAGTTGCACATGAAATAAAGGATTGTCCCATTGTGTTTTTAATCTTGATGTTACATGAACAAGTACTAATTGCTGGAGCGATATTGTTACTTTTTTTTTCATAACTGCTGGTTGTCGTGTGTTTGTTTTGGTTTACGTACGTGTTAAGTGAAAAGTTTCTTGTTATTAACTGGTGTTAGATGCTTCGGTTTTTAAGCCATCGTTTTGTGGTTAAAGTCATGAACCGAGGATGATCACATTTGCAACACCTTTGGCTTTTATTAAGAATTCATTTATGTGGTCGGTGTTTTCTTGGATTTCTTACCAGTTTATATCCATTCCTCATTTATACCACGTCCTCACCATAGATGGATTAATACCTTTTTAATTTCCACGCCATTTTGTTCCTTAATGCATGACATTCTAAATAGCTATTTTCCCGTCAGTTGATATGCTAAAGTGAGCGGTGAGTAGGGAAGAGCATTCTCTTCTCTATCCTGTCATCAACCTTCGAGATTAAGAACTTCGGTTGCTATTACTGTCGTCCATCTTATAACCCCGTCATAAACCATCGAGTCCTACTTATCTATCTATCTCGTGTATTCCCACGTGCATGTGTACAGCAGTTTGCATGCCCGTGGTATGATGAACAAGACGATGATGGATGTTTTACTTATAAGGACACACTGCACCCGTCAACTGTGGAGACAGGGTTCACATCACATCAGTGATGTATTTCACATGCGAGATTTATCGGGAGATGATTTATGAACTATCTCAAATGGAATGGATGGGACGGCAACTCATGTGTGAATATTTCACGGCTCACTAGCTTCAGTTCAGTACACACTATTCTGACTTGCCTGGTATTGGTAAGTGTTTACACTGAACAGAACCAGGAGTGAAATCCATGATAGAGAACAATTTCATTCCTGTAACTCCGAGTCTGATGTAATCCTTTCATATCCTTTCTGTAGTATGTCTCAAAACATTCTTCTTTTTTTCTGCCTACTACGTTTTAATACCATGGAGACTGTATTATAGGTATATCTGGGTAAGTGAAGTTACAGGCAGTGCACGGACGCTGAGGTGAAAAGCAAAGACAGATGTGAAAATAGATTCAGAGACTGGGCCAGAGAGGATGTGTCAGCGTGGTGGGTGAGAAAAAGGACGTATGAGAGAGTATGAGCATGTGGGGCTTTCCCGCACTTACGTGAGGATTATTCAGGGCGAAGGACATCCACCACAGCATACAATAATCACTACATCTTAAACAGGGTCTCTCTTCCTGGACGGTTTATGGTCCGGTGTTTTGAGTACACAGACATGAACTTAGATTACTGTTGTCCAGCCTGAACACCTTCAGTATATCTAATGCCAACTTTCACCCACAGAAGCCCATCCTCCACTGATCTAGACTCATATTAACACCGGTGCTGTACAAAATCATTGCTTGATATCTTACGTGGGATTTTTCGTAAAGATTATTGATATGTGTGTGATACCGACACTCATCCAGACTGGAGGTTAGAAATAATATCTGGGATGATGATATGGCAGCAGTCAACGCGCCTATGTGATTTTCACTGGACATGCGAATGAGTTGCGCCACACAAATCACGAAACTCGCTTGCCTCAGTTCTTGGGATGTCACACATTTCAGGCAATTCTCACGTGTTTCTAGCTTCGCTGACATCAACATCCATCAGGTTATCACCATTCTGAGTCGCCATTCTTCATATACTCGATCAAATCTTTGCCCGATCTACAAAACTGTCATCAGTATAACACTATTTGCAGTGTCACCAGCAGCCGTTCGTTCAACTGCAGTGAGCACGGCTTTTGATACATCGCTCGAGCAAAGCCATTCGCCCCTCGCCACTCTTTGCCTCAAACGCCAACATTACGGGAACAGAACCTCACCAGGAGTAAGGCGGTGACCTCGCCGCACCCAGCAGCAGCAGTACACCAGCAGGAGGGGGTATACCTCATCACACTCAGTAGTACCACCACCAGCAGGGAGGTGTGGCTTTCCCACACAGCCCACTACAGCACCAAGCCAGCAGGAGGTAGGTGGTAGACCCTTTCCTACCAGTTGCGCTAGCACCGTCAGGGCTTCTTACCACTGCTGAATATGTGAGGTGACTTACGTCCGATCCACAGAGGACCCTGGATGGCCAGCAGGAGTGCGGAGATACGGTATGAGCTTCAAGGAGCAAAACAAAAGAAGGAACAGTGGCTGACCAACCATAGATATGTTCCCACACTCTCTCTCTCTTCCGCGACAACTAACTTTTCTTGTGGAGGCAATCATGGCTATGCATCGTTCATCTAAAAGTCCGCCTCGTCGCTGTGTGTAGAATATTGTATTATATACACAAGAACCAGGGAAAGTGGAAAGCGAAGGTTAATCGCGGTTAAACGGTTATACGTCTGAATAATTATGGATAGACGATCAGACTTAGTGTCTTTCATTATCACAGATTTTGGGATAACCTTACGACACTCATGACTGACTTGGATTCTTTTTTTTTTTTAACTTCCGTCAGGATGTAAGTAGAAACCACAATGAAGATATGGTGACAAGCGAGTACTGAGAGCAGGAGGCGCTTATTATAGGAGGGCTGAAGAGGATGATATGGGTACATGGGAGTACATGGGCAGGGCAGACCCGTCGATCCATAAAGTTTTATGCTAAAGGACTGCAGCAATAGTGCCCTGATGTTCTAATCTTTTGTATGGTAAAGATTGGATTGTAAAGCAGAAGGAGTTGGCGAGAGGCTGGCCAGAGAGTGGACAGAGAAGAAGTTGGTGAGAGAGGTCTTTGGTGAGAGGACAGGGCAGAGGAGAAACTAGAGAGGTAGAGGGCCGGTGAAGCGCTGGAGATGAAAGGTTGGTTAAGAAGCTGGTGAAGGAGAGCGTAGGTAAATAAGGCGAGGAGGACTTGAGGAGAAAGCGCGGTAAGACGGCGGATATGGACATAGAAAGAGATATATAGGAGAGAGACCCTGGAGGGAGTACATGGAAGGAAGTAACAAATGAAAGAAAGCAATTGAGAAATGAGAGAAATGGTAAGTGGATGGGAATAAGCATACATACTCCTAACACTACCACTCCAAAAACCTATTTGTTCCTGATAATTGTATATCTGTCCGAAGTCAGCAAAATATTAAAGTAAACCCATTACTCTGTCAATGTAGCTAAAAAGCCATGCAAACATGATTACCTCTTTGCTCTGTTAGCGTAACCATTTTGTTTAATATTAATCAGTGGAAAAGAATTATATATCCAGAGAACAAAACTAAGCATCAAAATCTCCTAAGTTGAATTCCTCTACCTGAATTACCTTGCATGCTTCTCATTCATTCATTCTACACAAAATGCACCCGCCACACATCAGTGCATGATCCTCCGCTCACATATATATCCTTTTCCTTCACCAATCAGTACATCCACATCCTGCACCCCCTTTTTCATCGGTACATCTAAAGTTCCCACCCATCAGTAGACTTACATAATCCATCCGTTTTTGCATGTACATAACCTACCAATGCACTAATATCCTTGACTTTCCAACGCGGTCACGTCTTCCACCGAGTAAATTCATATTTCACTTACCCATACGTAAATAACCTTAGTCAAGTGATGAATCCAAATTCTCCAAAGACTAATGACCCAACACCCTTCATCCAATGGAGAACTTATATCACCCATATATCATCACATCCATATCCACTAAATACAGGAAAATAAAAACGAGGACGAGTACAAAGAAGCTCAACAAAATTAATTCAGTTATTCATATATATAAACTCGATGATAAAAAAAAAATCAGAAATCTAAAATACTTTCACGAAAAGAGCGCTGACTCCGAGGAAATAGAATAAAACTTTTCTGATAATTTTATGGTAATCTTTTCACATTAGATAGAGATGAAATGACCAGAAGTAATGATAAAAAGACAAAGAAAAGAATGTATAACATGCAAACGTAGGAATAAATTTTTCAGCAATAGAGCTGTAGAAAACAGAATAAACAACTACCAAAGCGAAGATGATGAGAGAAGAAATAATCAACTTATGTCAATTATCAGTAAATTATTCTGTTCAAATATGACTTTTTTTTCCTACTTGACAAATCAGAGGCTTAAATTCCTCCTGCCTAGGGCGTCCAATAGCTGAAAATTAGCGGTTAGCGTTCCTGACCTTGACGCATTCACGGGCCGCCCAGGGTCGAGCGCATAGGCTCGATTCCTGGTTACGGCAATCGGTCCACAGTCAATCCAGCTGTTAATCCTCCCTCAGGGGTTGGTCGATGAGATGGGTACTTGGCTAAGGCCTTAATTAGGACCTCAGCTGCCGGTGCCGTCACAGACAACATAAAAAAAAAGATTATATATTATTCCTGCCCTTTCACACATAACCTCGACATTGACTCACACCTTTCATCCCTCCCATTGTTTAATCTATCATCCATAAACCCCCTCTGACCACCGTTCACAACCTATACCCATCATCCACACCTTTCTTTCACAATCCACGCACACCACTTACTGTCTACACCCTGTGCGACCATCTACACTCTTTACTTATCATCAACACTCCTTACCAAATATTCCAACCACAATCCAGAAACTACAGAATATTAACATCATTTGTCCACCGTTTACATCTTCTACGTACCTTATACCTACAACCCAAGCCTGACATCCATCTTTATCTTAATTCCTTAACCCGGCATTCATATCCACCGACCAATACATCTATCCTCTCCATTTACCATTCACATCCACAATACAGCATTACATCCACGACCTCCGTTTGCCGTCACATCCATACCTCACATCCAAATATATGTTCTCTAACCACTGTCCGCATCATCCATTCGTCAGGATACACACACACTCCATCTTCTAAAGCTTGCATTCCCTGTGTCCACTAAAACCCTCCGGTCGTCTACCAGACATAGATCTATTCACAATCCTCTCTCCTTCTCATCATAACTTTCCATACAACAGTACATACATGTCTCCAACTAAGACATCCAAACCTTCTACCTGTCTTTTACATCCAGTACGCATCAATATATATCTATGCCTTTTCACCATCATCTACACCTTCCACCCCTGTCTACACAACGTATCCACCACCTACCATTAGTTCTCCCCTTAAGCGTACCTTTAAGATACCCATTAACAGTATATCAACATCTTTCACCAACTAGTTCATTCCAAGTTCCATCCACACTAAAATTCTCCATCCACCACCCGATTCTCTTCCCTAGCCACTAGAATATCCACACCCTCCATTGACTACAGTAACTCCTTGGTCTAGCCATTGCATTCGAACACTTTACCCCTCGTCCTCACCCGCTAACACATCCGTATCTTCCCCTTATTATCTCCTTCACCTTCCAGTACATCGTCACTATAAGAGATTGGCCAGCAACTGTCTACGTTCACACACACACATCTCTAGCAGGTACCACTAAGTTCCTGACCCCGTTACTACGAGGTGTCCTTACCTATTAGATTGAATACTGGATTAAAAGTCTTACGTGGCAATGGATAACTGCCTCTATCATCTGAGTAACTGTAGAGCCTCTGGACGGCACTAGAATTCCATAGCGTTTTTTTCTAAGTGGCTTCTGATGGAGGGGTCTAGGTGGGTCGCCCCGGGGAAGGTCTTCTGTGAATGAATGGAAACGTCTCGCTGAGACGGTAGTTTCTTTCTCTACGTTTCGTTTTTCGCCACCCCACTTCGCATGCCAACAAGAGGCCCGCAGATATAGTTTCTCGTTTCTAATTCCAAATGAAGAGTTTTCTTTTTTCTTTTTGATGAACTGAAGGCAATGTCTCGTCAAAAGTTATATATGTATCCCTAATACCGAGTCCAGTTACGAGATTAGTGTTACCTTACTAGGTATCGTTCAGCGGGATGGGAGGAACCTGGTGCCACGATAGGTATGTTTACGCTGATCAGCTGTTCCTGAGATCGCTAACAAGATTTGCAACAGAAGAAGCGTTTTAATTGTTCGGTCCAGCGAAGCATTTACTTAGCCACCACGCCCCACACACCATTCAAATTACAGCATTCCCTCCATCATAACCTGTCTAGCCACACTTCAGGGTTGTATCACAAACATCCTGAGAGTATGTAATGCTGAATACAAGACACACGAACAATCACTAGCCCTCTTTACTACTAAATTCCCCAGCGTTCTGGACAGTATAGCCAACATTTGCCTCAGAACGCTGGTACAAAGAAATATCCAGTGTCAAAATTCTTCGTCGAGTTTTTATTGTTCAGAGATTACTTCGGACTCAACCTGGCACGGGCTCTAGTCTGTAGGTGGCCCAAGCGCACTTTTCACTCCTCCTCCGTTTGGATTTCTAACCCTCAGCGATTAATTGAGAAAGTGTAGCTTGCGCCTTCAGCTACTCGATTCAGCACTGCAGAGCAGCAATTCAGGCAGTTGGAGAACGCGATTTTTAAATAGCCATCGCAAATTAGTTTTTCTATTTTCAAGCTGCGCAGAAGAGGACTCAGGAGTGGCCTAATGACTTACTCAAAGCTAGGGAATATAATTCATAATTTTCCATCGTAATAAAAACTTATTGATCGTGAGATGTGAACAACAACAAACAGTTTAGAGGAATACAACTAAGACCTGCTAAGTCTCCAGAATTTCTATAATCTATTCTATTTTTTCAGTTAATTCTGTAAACTGTACTTGATTACTAGAATGTGAGTTAGTTCACTTTATGGTAACAATTGCACTATGATCCTATCTAATGTTCTAGTTGTATTGTATTCTATATTCTGTTGCCTTGTGACGTTTAGTGCGATGACTATTGGTGTTTACTATGGGTGTGTTACGAGGAGAAAGCGCTACACCAGTGTTACCATGTCACTTAATCATATATAATCTGTATACACCATATTTGCGTGCGTGGGTACGTGCGTACATGTGTGTGTGTGTGTGTGTGTGTGTGTGTGTGTGTGTGTGTGTGTGTACATTTTTTACTAGTGAATGTGAATACATTTGCGTGCATGTGAGTATGAGCTCATCTGGCGTATGTATGTGCTTGTGTATATAATGTCATCTTTCATATTCACGTCATTTACTGTAGATTATCTCCGCATCTACGCAACCAGTAATAGAAAAACGGTCTCAAACAGTAACTATATACACCTTCTGTTATCTTCTGATGAAAGAAATATCATCAGCAAGAAGAAACTTGTCATAGCATCTGAAATACAACAATAACGGAAGGAAAAAATAAAGAGTTATGGCCTTATCCTGAAGTTCTATAAATCATATTTGCACATATTGTAAGGCAAGTCATCCTACAGAACGAGAAAAACACAACAGTTTTCGAAACTCAAGAACATTCGATTCATTCCGTTACATAATTAAGTATTAGTATCAGAGACACATTAACTAATGTCAGCCTTCTTATTGGGATCCAGATGCTCGAGCAAATACATCCCAGTACATGTACAGACGCCTTCCAGACCACCTGCTCTAATAGGAGACATCCATCCAGATGGGTCACTCTGACTGCTACTAAGCTTGTAATGTAAGGTAGTCTTGAACTTTACCATGTGAGACAGCAATCGCACTACCCTATGCAATGGGTAATTACCCTTTTTGACATTACTGTTCTCTACTTTCCTCCAGACCGCCAGCTCAGATCACACAGCCCGAGCAGACGTTAAGAGTCAATCTAACTTGCTGCATTCTGCCTACTGTTCACTGTGTTCCCTTACCGTGCAAGAATTTAACACATCATTAAGCACAAGTGAACATAAACATTCATTACATCAAGCTCCGCTGCTATTACTTTTCAACAGTGTTAAGGCAACTAAGCCAACAATCATCACAATTAAGGCCTCTGATACCATTGTCAAAACAATTGCTTGAGCCGTAAACATAATGTAAAGTAAATGAAATAATGACGTTTCTTATGCCAGAAACAGGAGTGGTTTCCAGCTTCCATAACTGCTCTTTCGCTATCATTCACACATTCCCTGTCACGCTACTCCGAATAAGCGTTTTAACCGTATGCATATATCCTTCTACTTTTTAGTGCAGTACCGTAACACACGAGAGAAAACATTCTGCATGGTACCCCTTCACTCTCCATCAGTCAGCTGGATGTGAGCGACAGCAATTCATTTTCTAACAGTCATCATAGCAACCTGTAAACCAGCCTCAGTTGAATCCGTTCACTGTGTGGTTAATCTGACACTGATGTTCCTGACTAACAGTAGTGTAGTTAAGGAAATGCTGCAATTATGGGATCTGTGTTTTACACACGCTGAGCAGGGTTGGAACGGGTTGCTAAGGCAAATCATCCCTGACACGCTATTGTGTCGTCGTAGAGACGACTG
>JAUUDW010551994.1:0-10195 GCA_032361385.1 Panulirus guttatus | reverse complement strand
CTTGATGAAGAACAGTGAATTTCTTCATCTGGAGTTACATTTACGGGCGGTCTTATGTCCATCACTAGTGATGTTAACTATGGCTAACAAAACCTTAAGACAGTCAAACAAAATCCATTTTATCCGCAGCGTCTCATGTCTTGATCATACACACGACCCGTGTGAATAAATTACACACACAGTCATGTAGATATTCCTGATCAAATCAGATAAATAAAAGCTTATCATGTTTTACAGCGAACGTTTGTAGAGAAACAAGGTGGTAAGAGTGAGAAGACCTGTGAGATACGCAACAATATAACAAACAGTTTTTCCGAGCACATTTCCTCATATAAAAACACGTATATATACACACACACGAATTAACACAGAAGTCAGAGTTATTCAGTTTCTTTCACACGCAATATATTCACTGTAAAGATAACATTAACTCTTTTGCTGGTGATTCCACTATACGCACTTCAGCTCATTTTACCAACCTTACTGGTAACTGGTAGTTGGGAACCAGCCACCAATCAGGGAGGTATAATGCCCGGCTGGACGTCGGGAGGAGTATTGACGTTTGCGCGCTTAGCCAGAACTTCAGTGGCTATCAAGTCTTACACTTTTGGCTTAAGTTGCCCGCCTCACTCACACGTGCAGTCAGTGTGTCCATCTCCCGCCTTGCACATGACAACATGTACGTCACACAACTTGTTCAAAACTACATTCCCCTGCGGTTAGCGGTACTCGCTGGCCCTGCTTTTTGGCAAAAATCTCGTCGTAAGTACCGGTACCGTAAGTATTCATATTTGTACTCGTTCTTTTTTTCGTACAGAACATATTTTCGCTCTTAATTCGGACCTGTGCAGTAATTTACATGGAGGAGTCAGTCTAGTTCATGTCAACAGCGGTAAGACGCAATATCGCAATATATCTGTTTTTCAGTGTTACTCGTTTTCCCTTTCACGTTCAATAGACCACAACTCAACTCTGTAATAACAGACATGCTGGACATAGCCATATCCTCCACTCTGTCCTTGAAATCCCAAGAAATCATTAACAAGTCTGCTTCCCCAAAGCTGGTGGTTTTCTACCGGTGACGTGAATATTTTTCCTGCGATCAGCTATTTCATATTTGTTTTATTCTCCCTAGTATAGAGTATTGCTCACATACTTGGGGTGATTTATCCTTCACCTCTTAATAAGCCTCAGTGGGATCAAAATGCCATCCGTCTCATTAATTCTGACATTACTTCACTCCAACCATCTCTTTCTGCGGCGATGTTACTGTCCTCTCCCTGTTCTAAAGGTATCACTTTGGCCACTGCTCTCGTGAGCTATCTGCTTGGGCCCCTGCCACCATGTCTTGGACATGGGCCATACGCTGGGCAGCTGCTTCCCACTGTTTTCAAGTGGCGACCGGCCGCACGAGCACTGACCGTTATGATACCTCCTCCATCCCTCGAATACCGAAACTGTGGAATCCTCTTCTTCCTCTCGTCTCTCCCTCTTCCTATATCCGTTTTCTCCCTCAAGAGTCACGTCTGTAAACATCCGCACAACCTTGATTAATTAGTGGCTGTTTTTTCGTAATCTTTCCCTCACTGGAGAGGCCTTTCATGGGGGTATGTTTTTACCATGTCATGTCGGTCATTGTCGACAGAAAGAAAAAATTCAAAGTTTGGAAAATCAGATCACCACATTGAGAGAGAGAGAGAGAGAGAGAGAGAGAGAGAGACTCCCTGGAAACACTGCTGGCAGCCTGTCATTAGCCATACACCCCTCCCCCCAAATAGACTATTGTGCTAAGTCACGTGAGAAGTCATCATCGTCCCTTCATCGTGCTCAGTTGGCCGGAATGCCCAATACCAACCACACTCCATCATGGTCTGGTGTATGTAATTCGGGTGCAACTGTCGGAAAACTTGTGCTATTTTGCCTATAGTCAAAGGTTCATATGCCTGTAATCATCATCAGGTTTTTAGAGCAAATGACATGAACGAAAACAGATGAGGAACCAAAACAGATGAGGCGACGCCAACAGGAGCGAGGCGCGTGACATCCCAGCCGTGCCACGAGCCCCGCAGCGTCCCGTGCTCCCCACACACCTTCCCCGGATCACTGGACCTGCTAGCGTCAGGCCACCCTCCCTGGTCTTGCTCCCGGCATTACATGACTTCCAATATGAACATTGTGTTTTCTTCCTCTTGTGCAGTGAGCTAATTCCTCGGAAGAAAAAAAAAGAAGAAAGAAAGAGAGAACGCCTCGGAATATTGGCTGTGATGAGTGGTTGATGTGGGAAGCGAGTCAGATGCGGTGTATCCCATTTATAGTTTTGTGTGGACACATAAGCGCACTCCACCTGCCTATCACTCTTCTTACTATTATCAGATTTGGGCCCCCGTCTGCTCGCTCTTGTGGACGGCCACCACACCCTCCCTCACCACCATCATTCCCTCCCTCCCTGCCTACCACAGTCTCCCTCACCACAGCTACGCCCTCCCTCCCTCCCTAGCCCTCAAACCCCAAATACTCCCTCACCACCACCACTCCCATCCTCTTTGGCTGCCGCACCCATCCCCACCACCACTCCCTCCCTCCCTGGCCACCACACTCTGAACGGTAGAATGGCATTGTTCAGTGGTATAACCAATCACCCTCTTCGCACCTACCATATCACTGGAACGACCTTCCCGATCAAAATCTACTTATTTCCTTCCAAAAATGTATCACCCCAGCAGCAATTCATTTCTATCTTGCTGAGGCAGTGAGTGAATTATTTGAAACTGCGTACGGGGATTTGTCACGTGCGTCTGCCATTTTCCTCAGCGTGTTTACATACAAAACACAGGACTACTTTTTTGTAGTCTACTCTGAAGAATTTTGACAGCAAAAACACAAGACACAAAAACCAGAAATTAAGGTTAAGAAGTTTAAGGAGCTAGAATATGAAAATGTCCACAGCAGTGCAGTTATAGAAAACTGGGATCAGCTACCACTAGGTACCGCTAAAGTGAAGGCTATCAACACATTTAATTGAGGCGAGACAAAAATCTTTTACGGGTAGCATTTCTCAGTGATTAAGCCTGTTCATAAGCAGTAGGATGATGTGCAAATATTTCAGCATTTTTTTCTTAAGAGATCAATGGTCGGAAACCCTCTTAGCCAGAGTATCCAGCCACTGCAAGCTGGATCAGAATACGTTTCCCTTCCATCCTACTGAATCCACGTCAGTAAACTCTCTTATTACTACACGACGTTTTTTTAAAGATTTCTTCCTGTCGACTGACGTGCCGGAGGGTGTGGTGAATGTGGTAAAGGTTTCTCCTTTGCTATCCTCTCTCCATCCGTGTAGATCAAGGATTCGGGTCACTGTTACTATCCTCCAGCAGATAATCTCGTCACAGACCATCAGGTCTTCTGTTATCTGGCTTTCCCATGTACTGCCATGTCCTCCAGCAGATAATCTCGTCACAGACCAACAGGTCTTCTGTTATCTGGCTTTCCCATGTACTGCCATGTCCTCAAGCAGATAATCTCGTCACAGACCATCAGGTCTTCTGTTATCTGGCTTTCCCATGTACTGCCACGTCCTCCAGCAGATAATCTCGTCACAGACCAACAGGTCTTTTGTTATCTGGCTTTCCCATGTACTGCTATGTCCTCCAGCAGATAATCTCGTCACAGACCAACAGGTCTTCCGTTATCTGGCTTTCCCATGTACTGCCACGTCCTCCAGCAGATAATCTCGTCACAGACCATCAGGTCTTCTGTTACCTCCCTTCCCCATGTACTGCCACGTCTTCCAGCAGATAATCTCGTCACAGACCATCAAGTCTTCTGTTTCCTCCCTTCCCCATGTACTGCCACGTCTTCCAGCAGATAATCTCGTCACAGACCATCAGGTCTTCTGTTTCCTCCCTTCCCCATGTACTCTGATGTACCGCTACCATGACAACAAACAAACCATTGCCCTACACCGCAACCGCGTAATCCCTGGACCGTCCACAATGGAGAAAGGTCAACCAGGCGAACACAGGCAGGTTGGGACAGGGTCTGGACGGCTGAGATAAGATGCTATGGGGGTCGGTAGGATGGGGAGAGCGGTGTGAGGGGTGAGACAGGGGGAGGATGGCTGACTTGGAGGGGGTGAGACAGGAGGACAGAGGGGTGAGGGCCGAGGCAGGAGGAGCGGTTGGACAGGAGGAGGAGGAGGAGGTAGGACGTTCGTGAGTCCAGGACATGACAGGAGCTTGCGTGGGACAGACGCGGCAGAGGGAAAGGGACAGATGAGGAAGAGGGTCTGCGTGGGATAGGCAGAGGGACGATGCAAGGGTCTCTGAAGGACGAAGGATAGATGGCTGACTCAAGCATGCCACTGTTGTGAGGTACCAGCCAGGATGGTTCGACCTAACGCCAGAGGGCGCCTGGTAGAGTCTGGGGGGGTTGTTACTAAGGCTTTGTTGAGCACACACTCCAGACGGCTTACTCGCCTCTGATGTAGCGAGAGTCGTGTGTCTCTCCTTACGCACACACTCCAACCGGCTTACTTTGAGGGCTGAGGTTAGTGGGAGGTTTGAGGCCTGGTCGTGGATGGCGAGGTCTGGTAGTGGGTGTTGGGGTCTGGTAGTTATTGGTGGTGGGGTCTGGTAGTTAGTGGATGGTGGGGTCTGGTAGTGGGTGGTGGTGGGGTCTGGTAGTGGGTGGTGAGGTCTGGTAGTTAGCGGAGGTTCGGTCTGGTAGTTGGTGGCTGGATCTGGTCGTGTGTTACGGTCTTAATCTTTGTGTCTGTGTTGCTTGGTGGAACCGACGAAGAGTGAAACAGGGACAGGACAGAACGACAGAGGAGAGACAGAAAGACGGAAAACGGTAACATAGAGGAATGAAATACAGACAAGGAACACTCCAATCAACTAGTTTGACAGTATTGCAATAAGGAGACTAAAATCTCCTTCAGTAAAGAGAGATGGAATGAGATAATGAAGAAGTGTTCTTCCGCTGTATCAGGACGACCATTTGTTAAATTATTTCCCGCATAATGGTGACTGCATGAATGGGTGGGTGGATGGGAACTCCAGAGGATCGGTGGCCAAGGTGGGAACTCGCTGGGGACAGTGACGTAGGTGGGAACTCATGCAGGACTGCGACGACGCGTCGGTAGGAACTCCCGAGGGATGGCGGCTAGCCAGGGTGGGAACTCCTGAGGGATTGTGGCCGAGGTGGGAACTCCCGAGGGACGGCGGTCAAGGTGGGAACTCCTAAGTGATTGTGGCCGAGGTGGGAACTCCCGAGGGACGGCGGCCAGGGTGGAAACTCCTGAGGTAGAGATCGTGGCCGAGGTGGGAACTCCCGAGGGACGGCGGTCGAGGTGGGAACTCAGGAGACGCTGCCTCTCTCTCTCTCTCTCACGCCTCATATACCCGGGTGCTGTGCTCGTGCGAGGAGGGGAAACACGCCAGCGAGAGGCGACCTGAGCAGCTCGACTCCAGAAGGAACGGGAGGAAGTCGTCCCGCGCTGAGCCGCCCCAAAGGCATCTCTGCCTGTGTGACCCCCCCCCCCACACTCAGCAGACATGCTGTGGGGCGTTCTTCACACAGTGTCGTCGAGAACAGAACAGGACTTGAAGACTCATTTGAACTATTTTCTAGGCTCATTTTTCTGTCCTGTCTTTCTCTCTCTCTCTCTCTCCCTGTTTCTGCGAGTGTGTGCCACCTTCGGCGTGACAGACGGACGTGACAACTTGCTGTCACACACACTGTCCCACGTCGGAAGGACTGATCCCGTTGCCCGATCGGCCAGTGGCACTGAATTCATCAGACGTGCAAACAGGCGATGATGAAGCCCAGCGCCGTGGTTATTGGGCAGATGAAGTTGTCGAGCGTGGATGTTGGCTCGATGAAGCTGAGTAATGGGGGATTATTGGCTTCATGAAGTTGAGTAATGAGGAATTTGGCTTCATGAAGTTGAGTAATGAGGAATTCTAGCTTCATGATGATGAGTAAAGGGGATATTGGCTTTATGAAGTTGAATAATGAGGAATTTGACCAAATGAAGTTGAGTAATAGGGATATTAGCTTGACGAAGCTAATATCTCTATTACTGTCATGGGGACACTGGCCTGATGAAGGCGAGTAATGGGGGATTATCAACGTGATGAAACTGATTAATGGGGATTTTGGCTTAAGGATGCTGATTAATGGGGATAATGGTCTGATGAAGCCTTAATTCTTGAAGACTGTGTTTGGCCCACGAGGCATCACTATAGACCCGAAGACCATATGTGTCTCACCCAAGACGATGATGGCACGTCGATGGACTGAACAGACCAACATCAGTGAAGGTCTGTGTCCCACCCCAAGAAACGGCCATGGGTCTGTCCTTGGAGACTGTGTCTCCCTCTCTCTGTGTCCCTACAACGATGGACCGGTCATGCTGCCATCTACACTCCTCTTCGAGGTCCTCCTCCATCTAGATACCACAAGCTCCCTCTTCGTCAAGCTAGACCTTGAGGTCCCTCTCTCCTGCACGACTTGCATCTAGCCAAACAGCGTAACATCGAGGCACCGAAGGTGGAAATCAGTCAACGCAATGGTGACAGACATACCCGAGTCAAGACCCTCAAAGGTAAACTCTCTTGGGGAAATGCCCAACAGGAGGACGATCAGAAGTGGCGCTGGCTGCCAAGGGGATCCAAAAATTCTTTCGAGATCTGGGCCAGACACACACACACACACACAAACCCCTTGGAAGTTTTGGAACGACGTGGAGCGAGCAGCAGACGTCGGCACCAAATTAGGTTGTATTGATAAGTGTAATAGACGGATTATTGAATTCCTCAGTCCAGATGGCTCCCTGGATTGGGCGCCCCGCCGCTTGAAGGGGCTTGACAACCAGTATTTCGTTCTTATCGTGTCGGCCGCAAGAGACCTCAGGACCAACCAGGGGAGACCCGCTCGGCGCAATGATTCTCGCATGACGAGACGTTCCCTTTCCGAGCATTTCCTGGATCGCGTTCCGTCTTTTCCTGTTTTCATAAGCTGTATACACACGTAAACCGGATGTTCTTCTCTCCTCCAAGAAGCACAGGGGATGAGGTGAGAAGAGAGCGTCGGTAATGGTACGTTTCAGGGAATCTGATCCTCTGGTCCTTTGAAGTGAGGAGGACTAGCAAGATGGATACTGAGCTGCATTTGTTTGTCTTCGGTTCCCGCCAAAACTGTGACTTTGACGTTCGAGTCTGCATTGATGTGACGTTCGAGTCTGCAGTAATGCTAGATTTATTCCGCATACAAACGCTGCAATGAAAGCGTATAAAGAATGTTCTCCCGTTACCTGCCTACGATAAATGGCTACAAAGACACAGACAGACAAACACAAACACACACACACAAGCACTCATTAACAATCACCGGAATCTGCTTAAGGAAAGGATCTTGTCATTGACACATTATCCATATCATCAGGGCAGCACATCACATTCTTCTTGAGGTAAATCATCCATTATTTAATACCCAAAACCACCTTTTAAGTTCACGGACAAGGACATACCCAGAGAGAAAATAGTATATTTGCTGTATATATATATATATTTTGGAGTGCGCGACGCCGGCCTGGGCATTCCACACGAATAAATATAAATCTTACTCGAAAAGGTCCGACATTGGGAGGGCGAGATTGCACTGGAAGCAGCTATAGCCTTGCAAGTGAGAGAGTTTGGCAGCCTTGAATTTACCCTGTGTGTCAGATGGAAGGGTGATGGAAGACATACTGACAGAGGGAAGAGTGATGGAAGGCATACTCATAGTATACCTTTCTCTCCTGACATCGGAAGCGGCCTATCACCCAAACGCTACTTTTGGAGAACTACATTGAAGTACACAGGTAAAGAATTAGAAAAGAAATTTAGATTAGACCAAAATTAGAGACTTCGGTGATCAACCCGTGTCAGGACGCATCTACCGATCTGGTAGAGGAGGTCTACCGGAGGGCCAGCGAACACCGAGGTCTGAAGTGAGTGTGACGTGAGTTCAGTTCCAGCAGCCATTAACGTGTCGAGAAGGGAGGAGACAAGAGAGGAGGAGCTCAAGACGTGATTACGGGTCTCGAGTATTTCCAGCGTTCTAACGACATCAGTGGCGCGCAAAGAGAGGAACTAAGGAAGAGGATATCAGCGAGGAGCTAAAGCAAGAGGCGGAGGTATAAAAGGACGCCAAGAAGTGCTGCCGCAGTGGGAGGGTTTGTGAATGGAAGGAGGCGCGTGAGGAGAGAGTGATTTGTAAATGGCCTCACGAGATGGCGCGGTGCTTCCAGGGAGGTCCAGGCTGGAGAGGAGGAGCTCCGGAGGAGAACGGTGCAGAGGATGGTTGGTTATGGGACAGGGAATAGGATTAGGCTAGAAGGATGGCTTTGGGATAGATAGCCAGACTGTTGGATGATGGGACGGTTGTGGGTTGTGGGATAGATAGCCTGACTGTTGGATGATGGGATGGTTGTAGATTGTGGGATAGATAGCCTGACTATTGGATGATGGGACGGTTGAGGGTTGTGGAACAGATAGCCTGACTGTTGGATGATGGGATGGTTGTGGGTTGTGGGATAGATAGCCCGACTGTTGGATGATGGGACGGTTGTGAGTTGTGAAACAGATAGCCTGACTGTTGGATGATGGGACGGTTGTGGGGTTATGGGATAGATAGCCTGACTGTTGGATGATGAGACGGTTGTGGGCTGTGGGATAGATAGCCTGACTATTGGATGATGGGGCGGTTGAGGGCTGTGGGATAGATAGCCTGACTGTTGGATGATGGGACGGTTGTGGGGTTATGGGATAGATAGCATGACTGTTGGATGATGGGACGGTTGTGGGCTGCGGGATAGATAGCCTGACTGTTGGATGATGGGATGGTTGAGGGTTGTGGAACAGATAGCCCGACTGTTGGATGATGGGACGGTTGTGGGTTGTGGGATAGATAGCCCGACTGTTGGATGATGGGACGGTTGTGGGTTGTGAAACAGATAGCCTGACTGTTGCATGATGGGACGGTTGTGGGTTGTGGAATAGAGCCCAACAATTGGACGATGGAATGGTTGTGAGACTGAGATGTTTGAAGAGTTGTGAGACGATGGAACGGGTGTAGGACAGGAGGAGATAGTTCTAGCAACAAGGAAAGATGTCACTGGAAAGGGGAGACGGCTGGTTGTGGTATGGAATAGGAAAAGTTTGCGAAACACAGGGATAGTTATGGGATGGTGGGATAGCTTTGGGATAATGGTGACTTCTGTGGAATGGGAGTTATCTCGATGGGATGGAAGGATGTTTGTTGGGGGGTGGGGGGAGGGTTTGGTGAAGAGGAATGAGAGCTGTGGGTCAGAGAAAATGTGTTGTGGGATAGCGGAACGGTTGTGGAATAGGAGAATAACTAACTGTGACGCTGGAGAATCTGGATGGGAGAGAGAGAGAGAGAGAGAGAGAGAGAGAGAGAGAGAGAGAGAGAGAGAGAGAGAGAGAGAGAGAGGATGGCTCTCTGCTCTGGTAGGATGAAATGGCTCGCTTGATGAATGAAGGCTTATTACCGTCGCCTGTTTAAAGCTGTTTGGTCGATGCGTGGGTGAATCTAGCCATTGTCTGCGTCGCCGTGAATTGGTTTTGGGTAGTGAATGAAAGGTTATGTGGGTCTGGCAGAATGGAGCGATGTGGTCGATGGAAAAAAAGAATGCCTGCCCACGTCACGTGACGGAGTGGGGCGGTCTGGTCTGGTCGATGAATGAAACACTACGTAGGAGAATGAAAGTAACTGGTCAATGAATGAAGACGCTATGGGTCGTGGCAGAATGAATGAAGACACTATATGTCGTCGCAGAATGAATGAAGACACTATGGGTCGTGACAGAAGAAAGCAGTATCGCGGATAAATGAAGTCAGTGCTTGATGGCAGAATGCAGCGGGTATGACAGATGAACGAAGAATAGAAGAAATATAAAAAAGAAATAAATGAAAGCACACGCTGGAGAGCTAAGGAAGGCAGGCAGGCAGGCAGGAATGAATGAATGAAAGAAGGAAGGAAGAGTGAAGGCACGAACGAGAAAGATGGAAGAGGAGCGACAGTGAAGGAAGAAGAAGAAGAGGAAGAGAACAAGCGGTGACGAGAGAGAGAGAGAGAGAGAGAGAGAGAGAGAGAGAGAGAGAGAGAGAGAGAGAGAGAGAGAGAGAGA
>JAUUDW010551883.1:0-12059 GCA_032361385.1 Panulirus guttatus | reverse complement strand
TTTCCATGGTTTACCCCAGACGCTTCACATGCCCTGGTTCAGTCCACTGACAGCACGTCGACCCTGGTATACCACATTGTTCCATTTCACTCTATTCCATGCACGCCTTTCACCCTCCTGCATGTTCAGGCCCCGACCACTCAAAACCCCTTTCACTCCATCCTTCTACCTCCAATTTGGTTTCCCGCTTCTTCTTGTTCCCTCCACCTCTAAAACATATATGTTCTTTGTGAACCCTTCCTCACTCATTTGTTCCATGTATATATCCTAGCCTTAGCCAGGTACCCATTCAATTGACCAACTCCTAGGGGTGGATGAACAGCTGTGATGACTTTGCGACTGACTGCCGTAACCAGGATTCAAACCTATGCGCTCGACCCTGGGTGGCCTATGAATGCATCACTGTAAGGAACGCTAACTGCTACACCATTACTGAGGAAGAAGGTTAAGCACCTCAACAAGTGTTTAATAAGGATGAGATTATCTTGTTTTGTAGTAAGCAAGGATGAGAAAACTGTTCCAATCTTACAGGCACCCAAAGATCCCTTGACACTTCTAATGGAAGGGAATGGTATAAGAGATTTTAAGCTTTAGCCCTGTATAATATTTCTTTCAGAAAATGACAAGGCTATGGAGGGGTACTCATAGTCTGCATCACCTGTGAAATGGCAACGGTTTCTGATTCATAGAATTCAATGGATGATGTATTCAACTCTAGTGCCTCTCCCTCTCTCTCCTAGTAACCCTAAGTCTGCCCTATTCCACTCAACCACATCAAGTTCCAATCATCACACTTTCTGTTGTGTTTTCATTAAAAATCACCTAAATAAAATTATAAGAAAGTGTGGTAAATTAAGCTTAGTTGTTTCAATACAACCTACAACTCAGAGTAAATTTCAGCTCAGGAATGTAGCCCCCTTATTAAATGGGTTTCAAATCACTTTGGGACAGGTTTTCCATGAAAAAACCCTGTTGCAAAGTGGAGGCTCCCAGTATATTCAAAATGAAGTAGTCTTTCAGTGTGGTGCATTTTCATTACTTTGCATTTACATGCACTGAACTTCATCTACCCAAGGAAATGTGCATGTGTGCATGAAAGTGTGCTTATTTTCTGTCAAATAGTGAGTAACAATTCAGTTTGAAAGAGGAACCTATATCATAAAGTATCATCAAAACCAAAGTTCACAAATATACTGACTTTCACTAACCTCTAGTTTTCTGTAACACTCTGAGATAAATTTGGTGTGAAGCTGTGGAGGGTCACGTTTAAGCCGGACAGAAAGAGACAAATATGACATATCTAACAAGAGCTTCATGGCATCTTCTGCAATCTGCTCCTCTTGACACTCAAGTACCAACTGCCAGATGAATTCTAATCCCAAGGGTTCAAGTTTATCCACAATCTGGAAGACAATCAACAACAAAAGATACATCAGCATTACTAAAGTATTAGTCTGATAAACTGAAGAATTTTAGTCCCACGTACAAATGAAAATCTGAAAGTTTTCTCCAGTTAGTAAAGCTAATTTCAAGTCTCATTTTCTCCAAATTTACTCACTTGTGATCTGGGATCAAGAGTTTGCTGTCATTAATTTCAAATCTTGTATTCATGTTCAGTCATAATAGTATGGTTGCTGTTTACCCCAGTTTTGCCTCTCTCACTGAAGTTGATTAAGTCTGACTTACTGGTGAGGGCAAGATTGAGGATGTTTTAGCTTCTAGTCAGGTTATTAATAAACTGATTAAGAAAAATTTCTTCAATCAAGTTAATAAGTCTATCTCCCTCTTGATCACCTGTTAACATATTCCAGTCTATATTTTGATCATTAAAGTCACATACTATAACTTCCTTATTGTTCAAAATATATTTTACTTCCTCGTACAGCATTTCATCATCCTCTTCCTCTTGCTTAAAAGGTCTGTATATGATGCTAAAATGCAGTTTACTTTTATCTTTTTATGGAAATATCAATTTTAAGAGAATCATAAGTATCAGCATCTACCTTTCTTACTTTAACCGCATCTTACTTTAATTACACTGCTGTTTTCAACATAAATCAAACCACCACCTCTTCCATGAGAAAACAAGTTTGTATCTAGGTATCACTAACTCTGCATATAAATGATAGTTCTCAAAGTGTAATCACATTTCTGAGCATGTGATAAATGTTCAGTTTTTCTGTGGTAACATAAAATGTCACCTCACATTGTTTCGAAATAATGCACTAAGCATATGTATACCGAAAGCTTATTTTCCTTTTGATTTACGAGCATCTTGGAAATCAATGTTCTGAGCCTAATTTGTAAGATTACTGTAACCAGCAGGTAATCAACTTTTTGTACTGCACAGGGAGGGAGTTTTACACTCTTGTGGCCCCATCTCTTGAACGTTTCCTGCTATCATACTTCTTAAATATATGTGTGCTGTCTGCATTAAACATGTCCTCAGCCATCTTCTGTTCATCCACCACTCTTATACTATCAAAGTACTTCTTCACTTCATTCTTTGCAGGTTTCTAGTTTAATTTAATGCTATGTCCTCCAGGGACCTGCATCTCTTGAAGAACTGCTCAATGTCCACAGTATCAATCTGATTTAAAAACTTAAAGGCTGTGATCACAGCACCCCTCACACCTCTTCCTTAAAAGTTGGACAAATCTAAAATCTCAAGCCATTCCTTAAGTGTGGTAACCAAATTTGAGAAGGTTAATTTAGTTTTGGCCTTATTTAGGAAATGAACAGCTTGATAAGTATTCCCTTACCCGCATATCTGAAAGCTATTCCAATATTTGCCAGAATAGTTTGTCTCCTTAACTATTCTCCAAATATGGGGCTTCGGCGACAAAGAACCATTAAGCTTTTTCCTGCAAGATAACAATTATATTTGTGGCCTTCTTCCACTCTGTCTTCTCCTTATTACTTTATATGTGCTTGGGTTGAATGTCATCTATTGTGCATCAGACCAACTTCAGAGTTTGTTTCGGTTCGCTTGTAAGATGATGCAATCCTCGCTTTTCACCTCCTTCATGACCCATGCATTGCCTGCAAACATATTCAGGTAGGATGTCCATACCTAGAGGCAAGTCATTAAATAAATCAAGAAGAGAAATGATCCCTACGGCACTCCACTCATCACCTCAACCCAGTTGGAAAAGTCTCCTCTGACATGCGTCTTTTTTCCCTTTCACTAAGATAATCTCCTATCCACTGAAGCTGTTTCCCCCCTTGTTTCTCCCTAGTGAACCAGCCTCCATCAGCCTCTCATGCAATAAATGTCAAGAGCTTTAAGGCAGTCCAGACACAAACAATCCATCCAGCCTTCCCTTTTGACAATAACATAGCTCACTCTCTTGTAGATACCTAGAAGGTTTTACACAAGGCCTCCTTCCCATAAAAGCATGTTGTTTCTTACTTAGGTAATACCTTCTCTGGAGACCGTCATCCATTTGCTTTCTTATTATCTTTTCTAGAACATTACAGACCACACATGTCAGCGAGACAGGTCTGTAGGTCAACGCTTCTTCTTAATCTGTGTTTGATGCTTTGTGAACACAGTATGTGTGTGTGCAGCAGTGGAAAAGGGAAGCCTGTCTACCTGTAATTAGTCCATGGGCTCTAACAGACCTATCCTACCCTGATCCCTATCTGCCTTGTTCATCATTTTTACCGGGGAAGTGACCTTAAGTTGCCATGTTCTACCTGTTTTCTTACCAGTCACATTTCCAATCTATGATAGCTGGCCCATCCTTTTATCTCCCTCCACAAGTGACGTGACTTCTGTTACCTGGGAAATGACATCAAGCTGCTGCATTCTGCCTTTTCCCTACCTACTTCATTCCAAACTAGCACCAACTGACCCATCCTACCATGAACCCCACCTCCACCTGTGAAGTTACCTATACTACTTGGGAAGTGACCATTAGATGCCCAATTCTGCAGAGCCTACCTCCCTTGTTTGCCACCTTTACCTGGTCTGTGACTCATGGTTTGCCTATCCTGCCATGTTCCGTATCATTGTGAATTCCTATTTTGGATCTTCCATGTTCTAAGCAACTAATGAGTCCCTGTCTAATAAAAAAAAGAGCCGATTATTCTCATCTAACACTCTGCTGTAAATCTATTTGAAAAGATATTTTCCTCCTTCCCACATAGAGCCTAAATTCTACTGATTATCCCCAACATTTTATAGAGCTTATGAGAATTTAAGTCATCTGGGCAGCAGTCAAAATGTGACTATCTTCCTGCACTTCTCTTGAACTTATATACAAGATTCATATATTTTACAAATTTTTTCTCATCTACCACTAGTTATATTATGTTTCCCCATCTGAGCTGGATATTAAATGCATCCTTGAGAGTGTCTGAGATAATGTCATCAAACTTTTCCACAATATCTTTCAATTTAGCACCAGGAAAGCACAAAATCATTGTACTATTACCCTTATCACAGAATTCTTGTTTCTCATCGGTAATCAAGGATTCCCCCCCCACCAAATTGATCTTTGATCATCCTATCGTTCATCTTCCAGTAATCTAAACCTATATTGAGTTGGAATCTCCCTTTTCTGAACTTCTGCTGGTTGACAAGGCTTCCAAGCAGTCTGGATCGTAAACTCCCTTTTCTGTACTTCTGCTGGTTGACAAGGCTTCCAATCAGTCTGGACCATAATATTTTCCTCTAACTCCATCTCCATGGTCACTATCATTGTTCCTAAATTTTCTAACCTGTTATCATTAACTATTCTCTCTGCTGTAAATCTACATGATGACTGACCATTATAATTCCTCCTCCTTTCAGAGTTAAATACTATGGAATATTCTTTTCCTTTTTGTCTTTCCATCTCCCTTAAACCTTTCTACTTTGATGAGTCTGGTCTACAAACACCTCATGAGCTCTGACTAAACTCTTCATTCTTTTTCTTGCACTCCTTATCTCTCTTTTCATCCAATATGACCACAATCAGAGTAGGTTTTTGCCCAAACCTTGTACACTACAATAAAAAAATTCAAATACAGGCAGTGATACACTACAGTAAAAAAAATTCAAATACAGATAGTGATCTAGTCACAAGCATAGTTCCTCTTAACAGAACAGGTATCACTTGGGGAAGGTCTTAGAGGATACTTATTCCTTTCTCTTTGTTAGTTCCATACAATTTCTGGCAAACTCATATAAATGAACAAGATGCCCTATGCAAGAAACTTTGACTAATTCTATGAAATGCTGGCATGTTAAGTACTATACTACCTACATGGTACTTGTCTGGGGGCATAAGCTCGGGGGGGAAAAGGGTTCACTTGCTGGATGGCTACCATTTTCTGAAATCATATTTGTAGTTATAATTAGCTGTTATCTTTTCTGGAAAATCATACCAAATTCTATTGCAACAAAAACATTAATGACAGTATTATACTTACGATCAAACTACCGTTCTGAATAAGTTTATGATCGTTGTGGTTGACTGCGTGAAAGTAATCCACAAAACAGGTGAATGCTGGACATGTGATAGTGACTGGGTCAAGGCGAAGTAGCTTCTCACAAAACAGGTCACGCTGAGTGCTGCTATCTAGATCACCTAGGCATCCACTGAACCAAGAAAAGCAAATCTGGAAAAAGAAAAAAATATGCAGGCCTAACCTTTTCCTTCTTCATATTTTCAGTTCCTATAAATCTTTATAAAGGAAAGGCAATCCATAAATAAAAGATATCAAAACCTATTCAAAAATACACTTTCCTAATAAACCTGGACTGACATTTATCTCAAGACAATGTATTCTGAAAATCTATCTATCTATATGACAAATACTTTTTCCTTCTAAACTGAAACCTGAGAATTACTACACCCTGTCATTGTTATAAATGGTCAAAACATATCTAACAACAATCATTCTTTTCCTTCACATCAAATAACTGCAAATGATAATCCATATCAGCAGACCCTTAGGCACTGGTGATTAATTTCCAAAATTCACATATACAGGGAGTCCTCATTCATTGTCATAAATGCATTCCTGAAATGTGCAATGTTAAGCAAAACAATGTTAAACAACCCAATTCTACCTTTGATTTAATGGTATAAATGAGAATTACTAATGGAACCTCCATTTCTTATTGTGGTGCCGAGGGAAAGACGGAGGAAGAATAAAGAAGAAGAATCCAGACACACTAAGCAGTGGAACCCCCCCCACACACACACACACACACACACACACACACACACTCCCCAACTGATGGACCAGCATCTTCTGCACTAAGAACAACATTTGGAGCACTTGAAACATCTGGATCCCCTACTAACAACTACCTTCCAACCTCAAAAGGGATCTGTAAAGAAACTGGAATAATCATTTTAAGCCAAACCTGGAGAACTAAGAAATGCACATGATGTGACTAGAAGATTCAAATAAAACCTGGACTGTAGTTGGAGATAATACCAGATATGCCTTAAATAGACAATTACTCAAGAGGAGCAGCTGCCAAAAAAACACCACCATCCAACAAGCAAGATATGAAATGAGAATATGACAGTGATCAAAAGAAACAGAATAATAACATAAGGAAGCAGCACAATGAGTGCCAAGTGCTATCCCTGACATTGTAGCAAAATTTTGTCTTGGATAAGTATGTACTCTCATCCTATTCCTGTAAAGAGTACAACCTCAGGCTGTCCTTGGCTGCTGTCCCAGACCATATATCTTAACCAAACACTTTATATGCCCACAATCATTTTTTCATCATTGGATGGATGATGTCATGGTTATCATCCCTAAAATACTAATGCTGGCTGGTGACTTTCTCAACCCCAGACCCCCAGAGTACATCTGCCCATAAAGTCAAACTCCCATCATCAAAAAACACAACTGCATAAGACATAACATCTGTCTTGAGAGGCATTACCCGTACTGCACTTTCCTTCTGTCTGTAAAGAACTACTCAGAGTTCTGGACATGCAAAAACCACCTGGACCTATGCATCTAAAGTATCCACCATACATGCACATTCCCAGTAAATACATCCATAAAACACCACAAAAAAAACAAGCTCACACTGAATAAGACAACTCTATCAATCCACAGACGCCCATTAATACACTCATCATACAGGTCAATCTGTGACATTAAATAGATACATACAGAAGTACTCATCTTACAGAGCAAAACACACAGAGCCTTCATCCACAAAATTAGACTCACAACCAGACTGAACCTCCTCTCCCCCTTCTACAACTACATAACTCTGAGACAGGACAAATAACAAGTACTAGAAAGAGGATTCATAACACTTTTGCATCACAATAGCCCATTCACAGACACCATACAAAGCACAAAAAAAAAAAACACTATCTATCTGCCTATCTATATCTCTGAAGCCTGTTCACTCCAGGAACTCCCTCAGGGTGGGGGCATAGCAAAATTACTCCATAGCTGGTGAATTCCAGAGCTAACTCTTAGTCTTTCTAGGACTCCTACCAAATGCTCCTACTGACTACTTCCACTTAATGTTACTGCCTAATGTTCCAACCTACTACTTCTACATAACGCTCCAGCCTAATGTTCCTACCTACTACTTCTACCTAGTGTTTCTGCCTTATGTTCCTGCCTATATTCCTACCCACTACTTCTAGCTATTTGCCAAAAGGCAAGGATAGTGCATAATGCTCACCACAGGAAAATCCAGAGTTATGAAGAATGAGCTGAGTGAGTTAAGTGTTATCAAGTGTTATGTGTGACAATGAGAGATTATATGTTCATGGACAGAATGCTCATAGTTCATGTGTGGGTGAGGCAGAAAGAAAAAGAAAATATTACTGAGTCAGGGGAATACAACCTGAAATGTTGGCTCACTACGCAGCCATAACTAACCCATCCGATAACCAGGTGGGTAGTGCAGTTAATGTTCCTCCCTGGTCAAAGGCTGCCTTTCAACTGCTACCTACCAACAAAAAAGAACACAAACAGTGACAACCCTCCTGAAATAAAATCCATAAAAATAATATCCAAAACACATAACCTACATACTTATATCTCCCTTACCATATGCCCCTACCCCAAAACACAGTACCCAATTACAAAGCTAACCCACAAACCCACACTTATGTGTCTGGAGATTTCAGTGCTCACCATCCTGCATGGCTCAAAATGCAATCCCAAGATCCCAGAAGAGAACTGTAGAGAAACCAACAGAATCCCTTCAAAATCCTCAACTTAAACAACTAACGAACCCCACTTCGAACTAACAACCTCAAAAACCAACCTCACCGGACTTTACCTTCCACAGTCTACCACTGCACACAAGGACTACTTGGAGCACACTGCATAAACTCTCCTCTCACCATGTACCCATTCATGTAACACTGTAGCTTACCCATTCTATCCACACAGTAAAACAAGAAAAAAAAGACATGAAGCTCAAGTGTAAAGAGGGAGAATGGTTTGGAAATGTCTTAAGAGTAAAGTCAGGGCTTGGTGAGAGGTCAAGATCCACTAACAGTCCAATGCACTCATATGCTGATGACTCAACACTGCATTCATCCACATCCTTCAATTCTACTCCTTCCTCTCTCACTCAATCTGAATCCCATCTTGACACAGCTTCCTCAATAAACTCAGACTTGGACAGGATATCTCAGTGGGGTACACAAAATCTAGTTAAGTTTAATGCCTTCAAGACCCATCTCTCTATCGAAAACTCCTCACAACTCTCGTTTCTCCTTTGATGGTTCTGCGATTCCACCTCTTGACTCAATGAACATACTTGGTATTACTGTAACATCCAATCTTTCTTGGAAACTCCATATCATAGGAATAGCTAAGTCTGCCTCTAAAAAACTGGGTATCCTGTTTAGATGTTGTAACTTCTCCTCAGAACAGTTGCTCCATCTATACAAGGGATTGATTCATCCTTGTATGGAGTACTGCTCTCACATTTTGGGTGGTTCTAGCTCTGTTTTCTTACTTGAGAGAGTTGAGTCGAAAGCGGTCTGACTTATAAACTGTCCCAGGCTAACTTCCAAACTTCACCTCCCTTGCCCTGCAACACAGTGTTGGTTCACTTTCCCAGTCCTATACGCATGACTTTGGCTATTGCTCCCAATAGCTGGCTGCTTGTATGCCCCCACCACTAGCTAGACCCCGCAATGCTTGGCAAGCTGCCAGCGTCACATGATTATTGTGTGGCCATCGGCAACTCAAGGGTGTGCCATTTTGATAACTACTTCTTTCCCTACATGTCGAAGCTTTGGTACTCTCTACCTTCTCATGTCTTTCCCAATAAATATGGCCTGGCTCATTTCAAAAGACAGGCCTTTCACTTTCTCAAATATTCATAATTACTTTTCCTGTCTTTTCATTTTCAGTTTCTTAATTCTCTCTGCATTTCAATTAAGGCCCAGCCTTGATGTGGACTTTCTTCCGTGACTAGTGGATGAGTATGGAAAAGTGTGTGAAAAGAGAAAGGTGAGAGTAAATGCGAAATAAAAGCAAGGTTACTATACTAAGTTCAGTTGGGTTGAGGGACAAGTTAGTTGGGCTGTAAGTGTGAGTAGAGAAAAATTGGAGGAAGTGGAATGTTTTAGCTATTTGGCAGTGGAATTGGCAGCAAATGGAACCACAGAAGTGAAAGTGAGTTATGAGGTGGGGGAGGGAGCAAAGGTTCTGAGAGCAATAAAGAATGTGTGGAAAGAGAGAACGTTATCTCGGACAGCAAAATGGGTATGCATGAAGGAATAGTAGTTCCAACAATAGCATATGGTTGTAAGGCATGGCTATCTATAGGGTTGTGCAGAGGGGGCGGATGTGTTGGAAATGATATGTTTGAGGACAATATGTGGTGTGATATGGTTTGATCAATAATTATTAATGCAATAATCAAAAGAGTATACTTTACATGAGTTAAAGGAGAAAGACAGACAACAGGAGGCCTGACTGGCCCACAACTGAGTAGTCTGAACAAAAAAGGAGTTTAACTTGACAAGAAAATGTAAGTTCGTTCAGCAATTTCTTTAAGTTATCACCAACTCCCCGCTACAGCACATTAGCCTTCTACTGTCCCCGTTATTGCTGTTGTTTATATCATGTGGTTGCGAGGCATGGGGTATTGATAGGGTTGTACGGAGGAGGGTGGATGTGATGGAAATGAAATGTTTGAGGAAAATATGTGGTGTGAGGTGGTCTGATTGAGTAAGTAATGAAAGGTTAAGAGAGATACGTGATAATAAAAAGTGTGTGGTTGAGAGAGCAGAAGGTGTGTTGAAATGGTTTGAACATATGGAGAGAATGAGTGAGGAAAGGTTGACAAAGAGGATATATGTGTCAGAGGTGGAGCGAACAAGAACACAGCATGTCAACCCCAGCATACCACATCATACCAATTCGCTCTATTCCATGCATACCTTTCACCCTCCTGCACGGATGAAAGAGCAGAAGAGGGTGTTGAAATGGTTTGGACATATGGAAAGAATAAGTGAGGAAAGGGTGACAAAGAGGATTTATGTGTCAAAGGTAAAGGGAACATGGAGACAGCACATCGACTCCAGTATACCACATCATTCCAATTCACTCTATTCCATGCAAACCTTTCAGCCCCCTGCACGGTTGAGAGAGCAAAAGAGGGTGTGTTGAAATGGTTTGGACATATGGATAGAATGAGTGAGGAAAGGTTGAATAAAGAGGATATATAAGTCAGAGGTGGAGGGAACAAGGAGACAGCATGTTGACACCAGTATGCCACATCATTCCAATTCACCCTATTCCGTGCATGCTTTTCACCCTCCTGCACGGTTGAGAGAGCAGAAGGGGGTGTGTTGAAATGGTTTGGACACAAGGAAAGAATGACCGAGGAAAGGTTGACAAAGAGGATACAGGAGTCCAAAGTGGAAGGAACAACTCTCGTATCTCCTTTGATGGTTCTGTAATTCCACCTCTTGACTCAATGAACATACTTGGTATTACTATTACATCCATTCTTTCTTGGAAACCCCACATTAAGGGAATAGCTAAGTCTACCCCTAAGAAACTGGATTTCCTGTTCAGATATCGAAATTTCTCTTCTGAACAGATGCTCCGTTTATACAAGGGACTGATTCATCCTTGTATGGAGTACTGCTCTCATATATGAGGTGGATCTACCTCTGCATCCTTATTTAACATTGTAGAGTTGAAAGCGGTCCAACTTATAAACTGTCCCGAGCTAACTTCCAAACTTGACCCCCTAGCCCTATGCTGCAATGTTGGGTCACTTTTCCTTTATAACTATCTTTGACATAAACACACCTGTTGCATGCCTCAAGGACCCTGAGTTGCCAAACTATGATGTTATATGGCTCACTGTCTGTCTCCCTACTACCACATTTGTCCCCTTTCACCTACTGCTCTCCAATTTCTATAAATCTTATACCCTTCTTCAACTATCTAACCTCCTGCAATGAGAATGTGACATCCTCTCACCGGCAAGCCGAGATCCTCTACCTCAGGGAGTAACGTTCACCATAGGGAATGGTTGAATTCCTCCCACACGGATGGTGGAGGGATCAAAGCCCTCACAATCTCCATTCTCAATGATTTGGAACAAACTATCTCCCACCCTCACCCTACCCATATAACTGACCGCTATGACCACCTTCCTAATATTCTGGATTTGTTTTTCACCTCTACTTCATCTCATTGTAAATACAATTTTTTTTTCTTATGCTGAAGGCTCCAGTCAGGGACAAATGTCCACATCAAGGCCAAGCCCTAATTGAAATACAGAGAGAACTGAGAAAGGGGGAAAAACAGACAGGGAAAGTGTTTACAAATTTTTGAGAAAGTTAAAAACATGTCTCTTGAAATGAGCCAGGTCATACTTATTAGGAAAGACATGAGAAAGTAGAGAGTTCCAAAGCTTCAACATGTAGGGAAAGAAGCAGTTATCAAAACGGCACACCCTTGAGTTCCCAATGGCCGCACAATAATCAAATAACACAGCAGCTTGCCGAGTATTCTGTGGTCTAGCTAATGGTGGGGGCACACAAGCAGCCAGCTCTCGGGAGCAAAAGCCAAAGTAATACCTATAGAAAAGG
>JAUUDW010551772.1:0-12060 GCA_032361385.1 Panulirus guttatus | reverse complement strand
ATGGGCCGCCCAGGGTTGAGCGCGTAGGTTCGAATCCTGGTTACAGCAGCCGGTCTACAGTCAACCCAGCTGTTCATCCACACCTAGGGGTTGGTCGATAAATGGGTACCTGACTCAGGCTATAGTATATATATATATATATATATATAGCGTCAATGGGATAGCCTTGACTAGGGCCCAAGCTGCCCGTGCCGTCTCAGCTAACATTAAAAAAGATGTTCTGTATAACTTTATCATCAGTATTTCTAATCTTCTAAGGTATTTCATTATTTCTACACCTACATTCATTATTTTCTCACACAATTCTTTTATTCTGACTTGTTTCGGCGCTAACCTTCTCTTCTTTTTGCCATACTTTTCTTCTATTCATCTACAGTTTTCTATCCTTAGGTATGTTCCATTTCATACTTGTTTTCTGTTTGGTTAGTATCCAACAGCGAATATTTGGCCTCGTCTCTCATCCTTTCAATGACACTTTGCCAGTTTGATTTATCAAGGTGAAAATTCATATCACTCAACCCATTGTTATTCTCTGTTGCTTCATCACGTTCACATTCATTCATATCCGTTCTATAAGTTGTAGTGATTTCTATGACATAATGATTTGATAGACTCGTATTACCTACATCTCTTTCTGGAAACTGCATATCGTCTGTAGAATATCAGATCTATCGTATTGCTCCCTCTGTGGTGTATCTGCAAAAGGTTGAGTGATTCACATATTTTGATTAGTTCTTCGAGTATTTCTCTTTCATCTGGCGATCCATTATTCTTTTCTTATTGATTATATTTGCATTTATAATCTGCTCCACTTTCTTGCCATTCATTGATATGGAGATTATAGTCACCAGCCCATGTCATTATCGGATCAGGTTTCCTTACTCCCCCCAAAATATCTTCAACTTTCATCAAATCTATTAAAAAGTCATTTAGTGTTTTTTTCTTTTTTATGTTGAAGGCTCCAGTCACGAACAAAAGTCCACATCAAGACCGGGTCTTAATTGAAATTTAGAGAATCATGAAACGGAAAAGAAAAGGAGGGAAAGTATTTACGAATTTTTGAGAGAGTGAAAGACCTGTTTATTGTGTTTATGGATGGGATTTTCACTATAATTAGTTCGCATCTACTGTGGCTCATTTCCGTTTTCTGTTTTCTTTCTATTATGGACATACATATATATTGCTACACCTGCTTGTTTGACTTTCCTCTTCCCTGCTATGAAAGGTTCATATTGTTCGAAGTTTGCTTCATCTTTCACTTTATTTTTTTAAGCCAAGTTTGTGCCATAACACTTTAGATTATGTTGTTATCTCTGCGTGTTCATCAACGTAATTCATTTAATTCCAAAGTTCACACTTATTAGAAATTGTATGTTTCTTACTATTAACTTCCGAGGATTTTTAGCTTTCTAGCTTCTCTATTAGTCCTCGAGGGTGTTTGGGTATTATGTTTTCCTTCATATTGATTAATTCTCGTGCGTAAACAGACAGATAAAACAGCAGACAGACAGACAGTTGCTTAGTGTGTCTTCCATCATACTTATTAATTTCTCGTGAGTAGACAGACCGACAGCCAGACGGACAGACAGACAGACACACAGTCAGCTGGTGAATGGGTATTGTGTTTTCCCCCATGTTGATTAATTTTACGTGTGCAGACGGACAGACAGACAGACAGAGAGACAGACAGACAGATTTCTAAATATTAGCGGATTCCTGCTGCAAGTGGTATTTACTGCGAGCTTTAAGACCCTTTCCACAAGGCTATGTTATCAGCAACAGACGGAAAAAGAGTAGAGCATCGTCGAGAGACCTTCTCATCCCAGATGAGCATACCTTACCTTGAAGGGAGTCCCAGGATTGCATAATGTGAAGAGGGAGAAAGATTGCTCACCTTGACAATCCCAATATGAAGCGCTTAATAATTCATTACACTGTTGTCATGATTCTTAGGGTTTCAGGAATTTGTGTCAAGATTCATGTGAAATCCTTCTTCAAATGATTCATATTCTTGACTTAGTTTATGACGCATTTTCTGTGAAATATGCACAAATGTTTTACAAAACAAGAGTGCAACATGGTGAACATTCGAGATGTGGACCCAAATGCACATATTCTATATCTCTCTCTCTCTCTGTTTGTTAGGAGGATAATCCTTCTTGTTCAGCGACATTTGTAAATGCAATATCCAGAGTCACTTGTCATAAAAACAGCTATGTAAACACATGCAAGGGGGAACGGGCCAACGCTAAGTTCACTTCCAGCTAAAAGAGCGAGACAGACAGGTTGTGACACGACATCGGTCGGAGTTTATTTACAGAATAGAATATTGGTTGAAAGATAAGACATCCGTCCTCGCTGAAAAGTTTATCATTAGACGATGAAAGATATCTTTTTATGGAAATGTTTGACCATGTATTCCGAGAGGGTAAAACGGTAGGTCTTAGAATCAACTTCTGGTCGATAAGCTGAAATATTTTGTCTAGATAAGAAAGAACATAAATCTCCGTGGGGCAGTGATTAAATACCGCTGCTGACCGTGACGCATTCAATGGGACGCCCGGGGTCGAGACCATGTAGGTTCGAATCCTGGTCGCGGGCAGCCGGTCGGCAGTCAGCCCAGCTGTTCATCCTCCCCTATGGGCTGGTCGATGAAATAGGTATCTGGCTCACGCTAAGTTATATATTTCGGTGCATTACACATAACAGCTCGTGTATGGATGTGAGCGGATGTGGCCTTTCTTCGTATGTTTCCTGGCGCTACCTTACTGTCGCAGGGGGTGGCGATGCTGTTTCCTGTGGGACGGGATGGAACCGGGAATGGATAAAGGCGAGCAAGTATGAATATGTTCATGTGTATGTATGTGTATGTATATGTATGTATGTGTATATATACTTATTTATTGCAAAGGTCACAGTGGTACGCGTGATCTAGTATATGCATAAAACTACAGGAAAATGAAACACTATAAGTTCCCAAGTGCACTTTCGTGTATTGATCACATCGTCAGGGGAGATACAAGAATGAGATAGAAGACGTATAAACGTCAGTTGATATACAAGGAGGAGATGTAGGTAAGATGTAGGTGAAGAAGCGTTACCGGATGGTGGTGTTCGGGTTTGTCATCATGCCTGTCATAAGATTTTTACTTTGTGGACAGGAAAGGGAACTATTTACAAATTTTGTCTACGACAAAGCTATCCAGTTTGTATAGACTTTCAGTAATATTAATGTTACAGTTTCTTGTGTATTTGATAATAGAAGATTCAATGATATTTCTCGTGGAAAAGGAGTTACAGTTAATAACTGAATTAGTGTTGCTCCAGTAATAACAATGGTCATATCCTTTAACCTGATCAAAGAGAGCATTTCATTCTTGTCTTGTTCTTATGCTATATTTACATTGCTTAAGTCTAACATAAAGATCCTTACCAGTCTGCCCAACATAAAACATTTTCTAGTGAGTTCTTGATTAAAATATTCTTTATAGTATTGTTATTGCTGAAGACTACGTTCACATTAAAGATTCAAACAACCTGGTAAGTAATGTAAATTATCACTGAAAGGAGAACTTAATGATTCTTGGTATCAAGGGGAGGTTTGGGTTAAACTCTTTAAAATGATTTCTATGCCGACTTGAAAGACTTACGAATGAATGATCTAGGATGCTTTAACTTGGATCAAGTAGAATATATCTTCTCAAACTCATCATCAATAATTTCGGACTGCATATACGCAATGCCATTATACATACAGTCTTTTCATAGAGATTGAAATTTCACCAGTAAATTATGCCCCAGTCAAGGGCATCTCAGATGAAAGTAGTAAGCAGAGGGAAAGGAAAGTAAAGATTGATCAGGGCTAACTCTTATTGGAGGTAAGGTTATATGGAGAGGGAAAGACTACTGCCAATCATACTGCCAGTCATAATAGTGCGTGTGTTTAGTATTCATGATTACCATTTGTGTGTTACAAGAAGAGATATTTACATTTGTGTTACTCTGTCTTTTATCCTATTATATCCATACCATGTCTCAACTAATGTACGTACACACACATACATCTCTAAGCTTATGGTAGGCACCCATGCATCAGCCTACCCCAGAGGGGACGATGAAGAGCTAGGCTGGTTGTGGTACGATTGCCCCGTCATGAACTCGAACACGACCCGTTTGACTGGAACGTAGCAACTCTAACCAGCACTACAGAGGCCATGTTAGTGTAATTACCTATTCATGTACTGGCAGGGAGGTTTACACTCGTGAGGCCACATCTCTTGAACATTTCCTACTATCATACTTCTTAAATTTATGTATATTGTCTGCATTAACCTTGTTTTCAATCATTCTATTCCATTCATACAACACTCATACTATAACAGTGCTTCTTTACGTATTTTTCAATTAGTTTCTTGCTTTATTTAATACCATGTCCTCTGTTCATCGGTTGTCCTGTCTATATGCGTATCTCTTAAAGCTGTTTACGTCACTAAGCTGCTTTTTTAAAATGTTATCAGCAGGTCACATCTCACTCTTTTCTCTTCCAAGGTTGACATATCTAAAGCCTCTATCCTTGCCCAGTAACTTGGCTCTTTTAAATATGGTACCATCTTTGTTACTCTCCTCTAGACCTTCTCCATTAACTCTGCACTTATTTGGATGAGATGACCAAACTTGAGAAGCAGATTTTAGTATTTGCCTTAAGTAGGATATGGACAGCTTGCTAAATATTTCCTTCTCCATGTACTTGATAGCTATTCGGATATTTGCCAGTAGACAGTTTGTTTCCATAACTATTCTCCAAATGTAGGACTCTGGCGACAGGTGAATCCTGAAACGTACTTCCTGCTGGAAGATTATTATATTGGGGCCTTCTTTCACTTTCTCCCATCCTCATCGCTGTACATTAGCTCGGGTTGAATTTCATCAACCATTTATCAGGCCAACTTTGGATCTGTTTAGGTCTCCTTGTAAACTGATGCCATCCTGCTCGCTTTATACTTTCTTCATGACTTTTTGCATCATCTGCAAACATATGAAGGTAGGTGTCAGTCCTTCAGGCATGTCATTTACGCAGATCAAGAAAAGGAATGGGCCTAGAACAGAACCTTGTGGCACTCCGCTGGTTGTCTCGACCCATTTAAAAAAAGGCTTCTCTGTCTCTGACATGCTTCCTGTGTGCCTCCAAGTGAGATGATAATCTATCCATGGAAGGAGTTTCCCCATTATTCCTATCTCGTGGTCCAGCTTCTTAACCAGCCTCCTATGCCGTAAAGTGTCAAATGCTTTCTGGCAGTTCAGGTATACGGAGTCCACCCAGCCCTCCGGTAATATCTAGGGTTGAGCTCACTTTTTTCAGTAAACTCTAAGCGGTTCGTTAAACACGACCTCTTTTCCGTATAACCGTGCTGTCTTTCACTTGAATAATTCTGCTCTGTAAAAGACATCCATTTGGTTTATAGAAATCTTTTCCAGAACCTTACACACCACACTCGTTCGTGAGGCCGGTCTGTCATTCAGTGCCTGTTCTCGTTCTCCTTCTTTATTGACAGGAATGATGTCTAACATTTTTCATTCCATTGGCAGTGTGCCTCTATCCGTTGACATCTGGAACGGCATTTCAAGTCTGGTGTATCTGTCATACCTTCGGCACATGTAGTGAAATTTCATCTGGACCAAATAGCCTGGTATGGGTCAAGGGCTTTTATTATTTTTTTGAAAATCTTCTCTAGATATCTCATAAAATTCTAAAACCTCTTCCCCATTCAGTCTCACTGGTGTTGGGGCTATAGTGTCTTACATCGTCAAAAACACTTTTGAGCTTGTTATTCAGTTCTTCACATACCCTTATATCATTCCCTACAATTCTACCCAGTGAACCCTTTAGCCTGATTAGCCAGCCACTCCTTAACTGCCAACTGACTCCTGATGATTTAAGGAAAAGTCTTGGAGTTTCTCCTGGATGCCCACAACCTTATTTTCAGAGTTTCTTTGTTCCCTCTTCTTATCCTGCAATATTCATTCATTCCTTGCACTTTTGTGTACCTTGCAAACACTAGTTGGTTGGGGTGCGGTCTATTACCTCGCCATTGCACCTCTCAAAGCGCCTTTGCTTTTTGACATCTTTTATTAAACCATTCTTTCCTTTTCTCTTGCCATTTTCTCTGTATTTGAGGATTGAGATACCCGTAATGACACTCCTTCATTGTACATTTCACACACAGAACCTTTCCCCTTAAAGCCCTGGTTCGTGGCTGCTGGACCTGCATTTCCCGATCTACGTTACCATAGAAATCATTGAGGTTAGTGTGCTTTGCGGCATTATATCGCGCCATTCATGTCTTAGCTGCTCATTTCAATTAGTCACTTGATACGAGTTAAGGTCCAAACGAATGGAAGCTTGTCATTATTATACCAATATTCAGAAAAAGTAATAGATGACTACTCAGAAACTATCGTTCAATCACCTTAACGCTAATTCTGTGGTTGGTTAACATACGGAAACCACCATTCAGGACAAAATTGTAGAGAATCACCACTTGATAAACGACTCGGCATAGTTTTCGCTCATGTCTGACAATTCTGATTGAATACTTTTGCGACATGATCATCATGAATGATGAAGTTAAAACGGTTGATGTCATCTACTTAAGTTTCAAATAGTATTGCCAAAGCTCCACTTGAAAAGTTTATAACAAATGTTAAGTGATGTGGTATAGATGGGGTTGAACTTAGTTAGTCTGGAATTTGGTTGACTGGCCGTAAATGCAGGGTAGTGAGCAATGGTCAAGCCTCAGATTGGTTAGAAGTAAATAGCGGTGTACCACAGGGACCATTCTTGGGACCATTTCTCTTTCTTATATATATTAGCGTTGCTGACTGTGAGCCATGGAAATTCGGAGATGATTGCCAAGTTGGAAAAATAATCTATTATAAGAATGAACGTCTGCAGCTTCAGACAGACGCAATATATCGGTTGCAAATGAATACATTGGTTGCAAGTAAATTTTGATATAGGTAAGTGTAAGGTTTTACATATCCGTAGAAGATGCGAGGGCAAGCTATAGTATGAACTCTGTTGGGCTACAAGAGACAAATAAAGAAAATCTTGGGTGTAATAATCTCTTGTGACCTGAAAATAAGTAAGAAGTGCATATTAGTTGTACAGATCTTGGATTCATAATCAGGACTTTAGAAATTGTCTAGGGAAATCATCCTCAATTTTTGCAGCTCACTGGTGCGTCCCAGGTTCACTTTTGGTCACCCTACTTAAAAAAACAGGTGATTTAACACAGGTATTCAGAGTTAGAAAAGGATTTGATTGTCTTGGTCTAACAAGCTACTCAAGGACTGTAATCTGTCCTTGAGTAGCTAATGCCTGGTTTCAATCGTAGTAATAGAAACAAAATCATGGTCAAACGTTTTACCTCGAGTGAGGCAAAGTACTTTTTCTTGAGTGGCGACGTTAGAATATGGAATAGTTTACCATTTACAGTAGTTGAAAGCAGCATCACAGATACATTTAAAAATAAACTTGATGCATATTTCAATTCCACGATTGACAATATTTGCATCTTCTTAGTACATGAAAAGATGAAAGTATATTTGTCTTTGACACATCTTTATGCCTCTCCGCTCTTGCCGCAGTAATCCAAGGGTTTCTGTTCTCTTCCACTGTCACAAACAGCTTCGTTAGGACCCAATGGTCTGCTGCTGTATGATTTCCATTGTGTACTCTCTGCACACTAAACAGCTTTATAAATTTTCAAGTGTATCGGGAACCACAGTGAATCAACACAGCTTGATTCTGCGAAAATTAGACTATCATTATGTCAGACAAGGCAGACACATCGTGTTCTCGGAAGAGATGAAAGCGATGTGACTTCCGACAATAATATGTTGAACCTTGTGGGAAAGCGTTCTTCAGAGTAACTTAAGGACCTAATTGTTTTGCTCGAATGGCTGATAAGGGGCACAGACCACGAAATATGCAGTATAGTTAGAGCACATAAAAGCATACAACATTCGTCGCTATATAGATTAACTTACTACAGATGTATCTATAGAAAGTCGAATGACAGCTGTAACGATGACAGAATCACCACTGCACAGTGGACGTACTGCAGCTGTATCGATGACAGAATTTCCGCTATAGAAAGACGCACTACAACTGTATCGATTACAGAACTACCGCTGTATAGAAAGACGTACTACAGCCGTGTCGATGACAAATCTACTGTTGCACAGAAAGTCGTACCACAGATGTATCGATGACAGATCTACCGCTGAGAGTTATCCACAGCAACAGATGGGTAAAAAGGTAGCAAGGACAAGTGAAGGTAAGACTCAGGAATTTATGCTTTTTAACTGGTTCCGTCAACGTCTTCTTCGGGAGATGAATGACACATCCTGGCAAGTACACAGCCTTATATACAAAACTGGTAGCTCGAGGAATTGGTCGCTGAGAAGAACTGCTGCCTGATTGGTTCATTACTGGCGCCCGCCTGCCTTATAAATAGACCAGTCATAGAGTACCATATTTGCAGCTGCTTTAGCCCAGTAAGAACTTATCCTGCCGTACTTCCGCTGAATGAAACAGTAACACCAGAGCGGGAAGCTTTGCCTAAGCAAAATAAGTGCTCTGTGATTGGACAGTCGACACTCACTGCACTAATGGCGTAGCACAGGTGCGAAAGGGTCAGTGGGACAGCCCATGTCTACAGATGTATCATTGGGTACATAAACACGTTCCTTGAACTGTAACGAGGTAACACCTGTTTGACGTTCGACGCTGAGGGTATTCAGTAACATAACAAAGGTATGAGAGGAACGTACATAGACGCAGCCTGCACCTTTTGACTTACATTCATTGTAAAGGAATACGCGTTATAAGTGTCAGTTAAAGGCATCACCAGTGAAGGTAACGCTAGCGGTTTACAGTTGTATCAGCATTGTTAATTGTACCTCCTCATGTACCGTCCATGCGGTTGCATGAAGCAGCAGTACAATCAATGGGGGAACGCAACTTTAAATGTAAACAAACTTTAAAGTGCAGGGGTAACTCTAGTCGACTCTGGTGTTCAAGACAACAACAAATATGTAGAAGGTTTTAGGTCTAAACGATTATAGGATATGAAACTGCTTGCCGCCATCATAGTAATATGAGGTACAATTACTATTAAGAATGAGTGAAAAAGGAACAAGGGTACACAAGAGAAGTACAATCACCATCAGATATGAACATAAAGGTACAAGGGTACGTACCGTCGACGTGAGTATATAAAACAAAGGTACCGCTAAAAAAGGTTTCGAGAATTAATATCTAACAGACATAGAATGTGTGCAAGAAATACCTTTATGGATCTGAAGACAGCATATGATCGGGTTGAGAGAGATACTTTGTGGACGGTGTTATGAATATATGGTGTGGGAAAAGAGCTACTAGATATAGTGAGGTGTTTTAATCAAGAGATCAAAGCATGTGTGCGAGTGGGTAGAGAGGGGGTTTGAGTGGTTGCAAGTGAAGGGTGAAGGTTGGCTTTCGTCAGGGGTGTGTGATGTCACCAAGTCTGTTTAGTTCGTTTATGGATGGGGGTGGTGAGGGGAACTGGGAAGTGTCAGTTGTTATTTGCTGATGACACGGCACTGGTGAGAGATTCTAGTAGGAAACTGCAAAAGTTGGTGTCTGAGTCGGGGAAAACGAGTGAAAGGAGAAAGTCGAGAGTAAATGTGCATAAAACCAAGGTTATTAGGATTAGCAGAGCAGAGAGACAAGATAATTGGAGCGTAAGCTTGAACGGAGAAACCTTAGAGGAAGTGGGTGCTATAGAAACCAGGAGTGGACACGATAGCAAGTGAAACGCTGGAAAACAAAAAAGTTTTAGGGTGGGTGAGAAGGTGAAGATTTTTGGAGCAGTGAAAAATATGTAGCAATAGAGTTCGCCATCTGGGAGTGCGAAAATGGATGTGTTTGAAGGTAGTATAGTAGTTCCAACGACATTTTATGGATGCGAAGCATGGGGTACAGATGAGAACGTACGGAGAAGGGTGGATGTGTTGGAAATGAAATGTTTGAGGACAGGATGTGGTGTGAGGTGGTTTGATCGAGTAAGTAATGAAAGGGTAAGAGACATGTGTGGTAATAAAAAGAGTGTGGTTGAGAGAGCAGAAAAGACTTATGGAGAGAATGAGTAATATTACGAAAGGTTGGCAAAGAGGATATATTTGTTGGAAGTGGAGGGAACAAGGAGATGGAAGGATATAATTAAAAAGGTTTTGAGCGATTGGGGCCTGAACATGCTGGAGGGTGAAAGGCGTGCACAGGAGAGAGTGAATTGGAAGAAAGTGGTGTACTAGGGTCAACATGCTGTCAGTGGACTAAACCAGGGCATGTGAAGCATCTGGGGTAAATCATGGAAAGGTCTGTGGGGCCTGGATGTGGATAGGGAGCTGTGGTTTTGGTGCATTACATAACATGACAACTAGAGAATGGATGTGAACTGATGTGGCCTTTCTTCATCTGTTCTTGGCGCTACCTTGCTAATGCAGGAAATGGCAATCAAGTATGAAAAATATATATATGAATAAGTTTAAGAGATGAGGCAACACAAGTGTGAAACTCTTTCCTCATAACACAAATAGTAATCATACTTGCCTACTGCACCTCATTGTGTCACTTTTTTTTTTTTACATTGTTTCAACATTTTTCTTCCACACTTCCTCCCAAAGTTGGACACCATCCTCTAGAATTATCCTATAGAGTCAGCCACCAGTACCATTTTATCAGTTGTATGTCAGATGTTTTGAACTGAAGAAGTGCATGCAACCCAAGCTGACCCAGAAAAAAGTGAGAAACACACAGGTTATTTTGAATAAAAAATTTTGAACATCTAATGGGTTTCATCAGGAATATCCATTATCTTGCAGGAGCAATACAACTTCATAGATTGTTACATAATATGAAGGTACAGGTCTCATGCAGTTCCCATGACATCTCAAAAGAGACTGATAAGTAAATGAGAAAGTTTAGGAGTTTCTGCTTGAAATCAGTGTGTGGGATGGCACTGCAAGTATCAAGGACCAAGTGTTTTACCTCAAGAAGTAAATGAAAAAGTTTGGGAGTTTCTACTTGAAATCAGTGTGTGGGATGGCACTGCAAGTATCAAGTACAAAGGGTTTTGCCTCAAGGCAGAGGAGGCCAATTCAAAAATTAATTATCTCATAAGGTCGACTGCTCTGAATATACTTTTCTCATGTGACTCATTTGAGGTTGACTGCCTTCTAAGAGTTACTGCATCTTTTGGCCTGATATTTGAAATATCTCATCTGTTTTCTCTGCTGTATCATTTTTCTTTCAATTACATGATGCAAGAAAAGCTGGAAGGGAATGAAAGAAATTAATCAAAATATTTCAAGGAACAGGCACCAAATTCTCATAAAAGAAAAGACACAACTGTAAAGCATAATTTCTTTTTTTTTTTTAAAGTATACTGTACAGTAAATGCACTGTACACCATTTCATTATCCTGTCAGTAGCCTACCTAAGTAGTGGTGAAAATACAGAGAAGAATGTATGCATAATCATAGAAGTGTTGATGGATCAGCTGTGTATTCACACTCATGGTTACTGCCTTTATTCATAGATTGCAGCATTGGTTTAGTGAGCATTTTAGAGATCACCTTAGATGTAGCAAGAGGGAAAAGCTTCTCAAGTGCCTTAGAGAACTTACAATTTTTGCAGTCAACCATAAGAAATGTTCATTCATACATATGCAGTATACTCTGCAAAACAGTTAATGTGATACATGAGAAAAGGTGTGAGAAGAGACCAAAGCTGAGATGTAAAATCATAATGAATATGTATGCTTGTAGGAAGCAGTTATAAAATAGTGAGATCTTGTACTATAAGATTTATTTGAAGGATGGTTTGCACAGGATATACAAGGTATATTTTCCTTTAAAAGATATAAGCTGTAATTATTTTGTATATTCATTGTCAACACAGGTGGTTAAAAGAAATGTACTCATGCTATTGAAACTGTATGTATTAAAAGAGAATAA
>JAUUDW010551661.1:0-12062 GCA_032361385.1 Panulirus guttatus | reverse complement strand
CCTCACTCTCATCCTACCCATAGCTCTTCTCCCACCCATATCTCCACCCTACCCATAGTTCCCTCCCCACTCATATTAATCTCTCCACCTATAGTTCCCTTCTGTCAAACATTCCCCTTCCACCAACATTTCCCTCCACATCCATACTTCCCTTCCACCAAAACTCCGTTCCATCAACACTCTGCTCCCACCTGCTATGTGCCCATTCTACCTACAGTGACTCTCCACCAATGCTTCCATCCCACTAAAACTCCCCCAGCAACAACTTTCGCTTTCCACCAACACATTTCTTCCACTTACACTCCTTTCCGTCCAACTCACCTATTCCAGCAACACTCCTCTCCCATCAAAATTCCCCTTCCTTGAATACTCCCCTTCCAGAACAGTCCTCGCCCAATGACACTGCCCTCCCACCGATGCTCCCCTCCCATCTACACTCTTTCCCATCAACACTAATCTCCACCAACACTCTTCTCCAACTAACAGTCTCCTCCCACCAAAACTCCCCGCCCACCAACATTTCCCTCCATATAACACCCCTTCCCACCAAAACTCCCTTCATACCCCACCCTCCAACATTCTTATCACCAACACTCCCCTCCCACCAAGGCTCCTCCCCCCCCCTCCCATCCCAAACTTTCTAACCATCAACACTCCCCTTTCACCAACACTCCCCTCTCAACAAAACTCCCCATCACCCAATTCTCCCCTTACTTTAACACCCCTTTCTCCAACACCCCTTCTCACCAACATAACGCTCCCACCAACACTCCTCTTCCACCAGCACTGCTCTTCATCTAATAATCCTCTCCCACCATTACTCCTCTCCCACCAACAATATGTTCCACCAACCCTCTTTTCTCGCCAACACTCCACTCCATCCATCTCTACTCTCCCACCAACCCTCCCCTTCCACCAAAACTCACCTATCATTAACACACTTCCTATCAACACTCCCCTCCCACCAGAACCTCCCTCCCAACCTCTCTCCAACACTCGTCACTCACAGATACCTGCCTCCCATCAACACTTCCCTCCAACCAACAATCCCTTCCCGGCATCATTCCTCTCCCTCCAACGTTTCCCTCCCACCAACACTCTCCAGCCATCAACGCTCCCCTTCCAAAAACACTGCCCTCCCTCCAGCACTCCCGCCAAACCAACCCTTTCACCATCACTCCTCTCCCACCAACATTTCCCTCCAAGTAACATCCCCTTTCCATCATCATTCTTTCCTATCAACACTCCCATCCAAGTGACAGCCCCTCCCACAAACACTCCCATTCTCCCAACACTCCCCTCCCACCAATTTTCCCCACGTAGCAACACCTCTCTCCCTCCAGTCCTCCCCTCCCGCCAAAATCACTTTCCCATTGACACTATCTTCCCATCAACACTCCGCTCCCACCAACACCCACTTCCCACTTACACTCTCCTCTCTCCAACACTTCCCTGCCACCTACATTCCTCTCTCACCTGCACTCCCCTCCTGTCACCTTCACGCTCCTCCCACTTACATTTCCCTCCCTTCAACACTCCTCTCCCGCCAGCACCCTTCCCACCTACACTCCCCTCCCACCAACATTCCCTTCTCATCATCACCTCTCTCCATTTTCTTTTCTTCCTCATCCAAACTCTGCTTGCTTCCATCCCTATCCAAATCCCTCCAGTGCACCCCTTCCCATCCGCAGACACCTTTCCCATCCACACATTCCTTTCCCATTCACATACCTCTCACCATCCACACTCCCCTTCCCGTCAACGTACTCCTTTCCCATCCAAACATCCCTCACCCTCCAAACACCCTTCCATATTCACGCACCACTCATCGTCCACACACACACACTCTTTCACCATCCACACACCCTTCCCATCCACACTCCCCTCCCCATCCACACTCTCCTCCCCATCCAAACATACCTCCCCGTCCATACACCCCACCTTATCCATAAGTCGCGCCTTATCCATCTCTCCCTCCACATCCAGACACTCCTTATCCACACACCCTTCTCCATCCTCGCACTCCTTCTAATCCACGCACCCATCTCCATCAACACACTCAACCCCATCCAAACACTCTCCCTCATCCACACATCCCTCACCATCCACCCCTTCCTCACCATCCACACATTCCTCCTCCACGCACCCATTCCTCTCCACACACCCATCCACTTCACGCATCCCTGTCCATCCACACACTCACCCACATCCACACATTCCTCCCAATCTACACATCCCTCCACATCCACGCACCCCTTCCACCCACACACCCTCGGTGGATATCTGTAATAACTAAAATCTGTTCCTAAACATCCACTAGGAATGCTTGCATCAACATCTTCAAAAACATCTACTGAACGATCCCCACACATTGTTAGGACAGCTTGTTACCTCGTTAAAGAAGGGGCAACACATTAAATACAACATGTTTAACTCTCTTCATGAAACAAACTCTATAATTACAGGTTTTGTATTCGCTATTCGTCCTCTGATACAAACACTTACCAGCTATATAATATAGATGAATAGTTTTTTAAAAGTTGCATGCACTTATGTACTCTGTATAAGTTATAAGTATCATGTGTGTGTAAAAGTATAAGTTATTTTATCACAGACAATATCTACTTAAAGCAAAGCTCATTTTCTGAATGGCTTCAGCGCCTGCAAGATCTACGGATATGTCGCTCCTGATTACCTGTTGATCTTTAATCACTCTTATTGTCACCTGAGGTTAATGAGATAATCTTTAGATACCAGAAGAACTTGAGATGGACATGGGCTCCCCTGAACACTATTGGCCGCAGGGGCCTTTAGGGACGTGTTTTCCCCAGAGATGCCATGGCCTTCAGGGACATGGTGTCCCAAGGGTTCTGGCCCTCAGGGACGTGTTGTCCCAAGGGTTCCACCCCATAGGGATGTATCGTGCCGAGAGGTCCAGCCCTAAGGACGTGTTGTAACTAAGGATACGGCCTTTAGGGACATGTGCCCAGGAGTCGTCTCATTACTAAGGCTCGCTCACCATCACGCTAGCCACGTACTGCAGGCTGACAGAATGTACAGATTACTTCCTTACACTTCAACAGTAATTCCTTAAGATCCGGAAGATGAACATAGAACTGAGTTTCCCATCTCCTGGAAGCGACTGGGACACAGATGACGCTTCTGGTACCACTTCGTGTGTCCTTAAAGAAACAGAGACTCCTTGTGCTGCCTGAAGTTCTCCTGGGGCAGAGGCTGGGGTACGGATACCCCTGGAAAAGACTGAGTCACAGGTGACGACGTCTTCGCCCTGGGGTAAACGTGCCACAGATGTTGGAAGTGGCTGACTGGATGCGAATGAGGTATAGTTAATGCTTCTGGTATTACCTGGTATCCCGTGGAAGCTGATAATACTCAAGTGGTGCTCCTGACACTATCTGAAGTCCCCCTAAGGAAGCCTTAGGTACAGGTACCAGGTGTCTCCAGGTCGCATATGAATCACAACTGACGCGAAGTGTAACGTCTGATAACTCCTAGAATCAGGTGAACTGCGAGCAACGTTTTTCGCAGGTGACGCCCTATATCACCACATGAGATCATCTGGAGGCAACTGAGACAAAAGGGACGCTCCCGCTACTGCCTGACCTCCGCTGGGAGCGATTGGAGCAACCGGTAACACTCCTGGTATATCTAGGAGATAATGAGACGCAGACGACACTCGTAAATGCAGCTCATACATACATGACGTCCCTCTTGCCGTCTGATGTCCCGGAGAAGGAACTGGGACATCGCTGACAATACTGGAGTGCTTGATGTCCTCTAGAAGTGACCTGGACACAGACGACGCTTCTGGTACCATTCGTTGAGCCCCAAAGGTATTTACGTAGATAAGAGTGACGTTCTTCGTTTTGCTTCATGTAGCCTGGAAGCAAGCCACTGAAACACAGGAGACGTTCCTGGTGCTGCCTTATGTTTCCTGAAAGCGACTGGGACTCAGGTGATTCTCCCGGTATTCCCCAGGAAGACTGAGACCCAAATGAAGTTACAGGTACTGCTTGACGAGTCCTGGAGTTGACTGTAACAAACATGACGCTCCTGGTACTACCTGATGTCCCCTTAAAGCGACTGCAACACTAGTGCCGCCTGTCACACTCTTGTCCCTGGGAAGTGACTGTAACACAGATGACGCTCGTCATGCTAGCCGATGTCCCCTTGGAGTGACTGTAGCGCAAGTGAGGCTTATGATACTGGCTCATGTCCCCAAGAAGCGACTGTAAGACTGGTGAACCTTAGGACACTGTCTGGTATCTCCTTTGGGAGGCTTAGATACAAAAAGACGTCCCTATTACTGTCTGACGTCCCCCTAGAAGAAGCCGAAACACGGCACAGGAGATGCAGTTGGTGCTCATGATACCGTCTGACTATCCCCGGCAAGCGACTGAGGCATAGCTAATGCTCCTGGTACTTATTGGTGAGCCGTGAGGTTAACTGAAACATAGATGTGGGTCCTGGTACTGCCTATCTCCCCTTTGAAGTGACGAAGGCACAGGTGTCGATTCTGATACTGATGGATCCCCGATGTAACCGACCGGGACACACTTTTGACGCCCCTGGCATTGCGTGACCTCCCTTGCAAGCTAGTGGGCCTTCAGCGACGCCCTTGGTATTTCCACGAGAGAGAGGGAAACACAGACGACGTTGCTATTACCGTCTGATATCCCGAAGACGCGCCTGAGACACGACTGACGCTCCTGGACTTCCGGGTGTTCTCTAGACGCGACTGAGTCACAGGTGACGCTTACGATACTTTTTCTTGACTTAGATATAAATAACGGTCTTGGTGCTGCTGCATTTAGCCCGGAAGCCACTATAGATAAAGGCGTCGTTACTGGCATTCCCGGGACCTTCTTCAAACAGATTGAGACACAGGTGATTCTCCTTGTACTCCTACTGCAGACTGGGACACTAAAAGAGTCTTTCCTATCATAGTCTGACATCCCTTAGAAGCAACTTGGACAACCTGGTCGCGACTGGCGTCCTTGGAAAGCGACTGAGACCAAAGGAGAACGCGCCTGATACTGACTGTAACGAAAGTCACGCTCTCGGTGCTACCTAATGTTCCCTGGATGCGACTGAAACAATGCCAACGCTCCAGGCGCTAAGTGATAACCCCTTGAAAGCGACTGAGCCACTGGTGACACTACCTGATGTCCTCTGGAAGCGCCTGAAACATTAGCGACGCTTGTGATCCTGTCCGATGTTCCCTGGAAGTGACTGTTACGCAGATGAAACCTGTAACACTGATGTCCTCAGGAAGTGACTGTAACACAGGTGAAGCTTGTAACACTGTCTCATGTCTCCTGGAAGAGACTGTAACACAGGTGACGCTTGTGACGCTGGCTGATGTACCCTGGAGGTGACTTAGATACAGGTGTCAGGAGTTCCATGAATGTGACTGGATCGAACTTGATGCTCTTGGTTGTGACTGTCGCCCCTTGAAATCCACTGACGTTCAGGTGACATTTCATGTACCTCTTGGGGTCCCAGGATGTGACTGGTTACCAGTAAGGTTCCTTGTAAGACCTGATGTCCACTAGACGCTCTTGGTAATGCTTAGTAAACTTTGGAGGCGACTGGAATATTAATGACGCTCCTGTTACTCCAAGATTACTACCAGATATCCCTTACAAGCAAATTTGACAGAGATGACGCTCCTGGTACTACCTGATAGCTCCTGGAAACGACTAAGACATATGTTACGATCTTGGTTCTACCTGAAGTCTCCTTGAATCATTTGAAGTAGAAACAAAATTTCAGTGAGACGGAAGTCTTTTGATTTTACTCTGGGCGAATAAAGTCCCTATAGATTTGAAACAGTTGCTCACAAGAGAGACAAATACGGGATCTGTACAGCCCTTCCAGCTTTTGGGAAGTAGACTTTGTAATGTTGATTATGTTGGGTTTCCAGGGTAGAGTGAGGGATGTAGATATGCCGAATGTGTTTATGTTATCACAGGGTTGAACTATGGTGTTTTGAGATTGAAAGGAGGGAAAGGAATGATTCATAGATAAAGACAGAGGAAGAGATTCAATTTTAACACCATCATCTTTAATATGGTTACTGCTTCCCTGTTCTGAGATGCTGCACAGGTCAATACTGAGAGAGGAAAAATGTTCAGTACGAGAAAAAGATCGAGTATCAAGGGGAAAGGGAAAGTGATGACTGCATAAGAGGAGAAAGTCAATCCAACAACGACTACTGCAGTGGAACGGCCAGGGAGGAAACTGTGCATTATGGAACGGAGAGAGAGAGAGAGAGAGAGAGAGAGAGAGAGAGTCTAGCGAGCAAACTATTTTGCCACACCCTGTCAAATGCTTGGAGATGTCGAGGGTTACGACAAAAGTTCCATCAATATTCCTGAAAGACCAGACATCAGAGGTGCTGAAGTTGACTGAAACATACATTGATGCTTCTGCTACCGGATCAGGTCCCCTTGACGACTGTGGTACAGACTGACCTTTAGAGGTGAGCAGAACACAGGTGGCGCTCTCTGGTGCTGCTATATCTCCCGTGGATGGAACTGGGACTTTGGTGACGCTTCTGGCATTTCTACGGGAAAGTGAGGCACAAATGATGCTCCTGTTACTGCCTGATGTTCCGGAGAAGCAAATTAGACCCAACAGACACTCCTGAACCGCTTGATGTTCTTTAGAAAACGATTTATACATAGGTAACGTTTCTGGTTCTTCTCGTTGAGCCCTAGACATGATTTAGACATACAGACCATCTTGGTACCAATTCACGTAGCCCGGAAGCAAGCAACTAAGACTTAGGGGACACTGATGGTACTGCCCGATGCATCTTGCAAGCGACTAAGATGCAATGACGTTCCTGGTACACCCATGAGAGACTAAAACACGTGAAGGTCCTATTGCAAGCTGATGTTTCGTAGAAGAAACTTAAGACAAGGGTAGTGACTGGTGTCCCCTGAATGCCAGTGAGACAAATGAAGACGCTCCGAACAGTCTGGTGAATCCTGGTGGTGGCTGTGACGAAAGTGACGCTTCTGGTACTGTCTGATGTTCCTAGAGCTGACTGGGACACAGATGACGCTCAAGCAACTAACTTAGAGCCCCCTGAAAATGACTGAGTCACGGCCCGACGTCCCCTGCAAGCGACTGTAACGCAGGTAACGCTTATGATGCTGCCTGAATGAACCCTGGAACTGACTTAGGCACAGTTAGCAGGAGTCCCATGGAGTTCCTGGTTTACCCTGAAATCAACTGAAATGAAGGTGACATTACATGCACTCCTATGGGTCCCAGGACCGATGACAGAAATACAGGTGACGCTCCTGTTACCCCAAGAGAGATGAGACACTGGTAACTCTCGTGTTACTAACAGATATCTTTTCGAAGCACCTTTGACAAAGATGAGACTGCTGGTACCCCCTGATGTTTCCCCGGAAGCTACTGAGACAAAGTTAACTCTCTTCGTAATCCTACAAGAGACTGAAACACACAATATTGCCTGCTATTCCCTCGAAATGACTAAGACTGAGATGACGCTCATGTGTGAGGCTGATGTCTCCTGGAAGCGATTGAAATGGGTGAAGCTCCAGGTATTACCTGAAGTCTCCTGAAAATTGTTGAGACGCACCTAGCACTCCTGGTACTGTCTGAAGTCTTCTGAAAATTGCTAAAACTCACCTAGCGCTCTTGGTACTCCCTGGTATCTTCTATAAACGACTGAGATGCATGCGACACATCTGGTACTTCTTGGTGAACACTTAAGTCGACGTAGATATAGGTAACACTCCTATTACTGGCTGATGTCCCCTGGAAGCTATTGAGACAATGTCCCTTGTACTACTTGATGTCCCATGAAAATGGCTGAGACATACGTAACGTTACTGGTACTGCCTGATGTCCTGTGGAGGCGACTAAGACTCAAGTAACGCTACAGTTAGTTTAATATTCCCTAAAAGCGACATAGATCTAGATTCAAGGGGCTCTTAGGAAGTGACTATGTCAGTTAATGCTCATGGTAATGCCTGATGTCCTCCACAGTCAACTGAAATATAATATAGGTGACGTTCCTGTTACTACCCAACGTCCCTTAGAAGCGAATGGGACAAGTGACGCTCCTGGTTCTGCCTGATGATTTCTGGAAGCTACTGAGATACAGTGACACTTATGGTACACTTACGCCCTTTGCTCCTGAAAGCGACTGAGGCAAAGTTGGAGCTCCTGGCACTGCCTGAAGACCCCCTGGAAGTGACATAGATATAGGTATCAAGAGTCTCCTGATAGCTACTTATCTGTAAGTGGCGTTCCTGGTTCAACCACATTCGCTTCAACTACAGATTATTTTCTTGTTATTACCTAGCGTTCTCTGGAAGCGACTGGTACACATGGTTTTCCTAACTCTTCCTGAGATTACATGCAAGCGAATGACACTTACTGCCTCGTATTTCTTCGTAGCGACTGAGACAGCTTGACGATCTTAGCACGCCTTGGCTTCTCCTGGAAGTAGTTGAGACACAGGTGAAGACCCCGATGTTCCCTGGAAGCAACTGGGACTTTGGTAACGCACACGGTATTGCCTGACGTCCCCTGTAAGTGACAATGCCGCTGATATCCTTGTGACTGCCCCGTGTCTTATGAAAGCAATTGAGGTACAGGTGTCGCCCCTGATGTCTTCTGGAAGCAACTAAGACACAGGTGGTGCTCCTGGTGTCTTCTGGAAGCAAGTAAGACACAGGTGGCGCTCTAGGTGTCTTCTGGAAGCGACTAGGACGTAGGTAACACTCCCTGCACTGCATGATGTCCCCTGTGACTGACTACCGTCGACATTCCTGTTACTGTCTGGCGTCTCCTGGAAGCGAGTGGGACAAGTGAACACTCCTGGTCTCTGGCAGAACGCTTAAAGTGACAGAGATGCAAGTGAAACTCTCTTGTGCTGCCTGATGTCCTCCGTAAGCTGACAGCAGACTGAGGTGGCGGTCCTGAGGATTGGGAGAGGTTCCCTGGGAGGCCACTGTGACTTGGACCACCTCCGGAATAAATCTACACTTAACCAACCTCGACTGACGAGACAGGTAGTAACTAACACGACCTGACTGGACCTGACTGTAAGTATATTACCTACTCTAACCTGTTAACAACATATAAGATGAACCTGAATATTGAATTTGTTCTTAAGTCTGTAGTAATGTACAATCAGTCATTAACATGAAAATGATCATTAGCTTATAGCTCTTTGTGTACATATGTAAACTTTACTGTCATTCGCTTTGCTTTACTGATTCTGTTAAAGTTTGTTCAAGTGGAGATGTGAAACACACTCAGGCCCACTGAGAATATAATGAATCTTATTGTGTTTCTTTAGTTGTCTTACACACACACACACACACACACACACACACATAACTGGCTTGCTTCAAATACAGACGTATGACTAAATGCAGCTGCTAGTTCGTCTGTAATCCACCAGCTGATGACTGAAAAAAAAAAAGATAATTTCCTAATTGGTTACATGAGTCAAGTGACATGAGAAGCCTCGTCTCCCCAACACACGCCATCCGGCGCGAGGACCACCTCATTTCCTCCCCCACTGTCCTTAATCAACCTCCCCTCCCCACTCTTTCTCACCCATCCTCCCTTCCTATCCTTTCTCTCCCTTTCTCCCCACTTCCCTCTAGCCACTCTCACCCCTCCCATTCCCACTTCCTCTCCCTGAAATGACAAACAGATTTCAACGCTCCAAAATATTCGATGCCTCACACTATGCTCCTCCCACGTTGCTATATTTCGTCCCAAAGTGTACCATCCATATCCATGCTCCATCCTCAACCTATGCTCCTGTCTCTCATGGCGTTTTTTTTCCGTTATGCTCTATTTCTAGTTAAGTTCCACCTCCGGTATGCTCCACCTCATTATCTTTCACTCCAGTTATGCTCCATTCCCGTAACGTTCCATCATCTGTTGTTCTCCATCATTATTATGCTCCACACCCCGTTATGCTCCAATACACTTTATGCTCCATCCCTCTCCTCATTTCATACTCCCCATTAGCTTTCTCATCCCGTTATGCTCCCGCCCGCTTTATACTCCGTCACTCTCTATATTCCATCCTTCCCAATTAACCATTATTTGCCAGCATGCTCCATCCCCCATGAAACTCCATCTTCATTTTGCTCTTTCACCATTTATGCTCCATTCTCCGTTACGTTCCGTAGCCTTATGCCCCATAGTTGCTTATGCTCCGTTCCCCGTAATGCTTCATTCTTTGATACGCTTTATTCTCACATATGCTCCACCACCAAAATGCTCTGATTCCATATCTAATCTGCTTCCTGTCATAACCAGGAGCCAGTGATGCTCCCTTTCGTATTATGCTCCGACCACCGTTACTTTTCAGTCTCCGATATGCTCGATGACCCGATATGACCCGTCATTTGATATGCTCCATCTCCCGATATGTCTCATATATCTTCAAACCTTTAACGCTCCCCAGTTCTCAAAATGCTCCACTCCCTGGTATTCCCCAGCCTATGTTATGCTCCAAGTCTCTGTATATGATGCTCCCAGCACGTCTCCTTCTCGATGTGTTTCCACACTTCCATATGCTCCGTCCTTGCAGTATTTTCATCCATCGATATGCTCATGGTTATTGTATCATCAGTCACACTATATGCTCCACCTCCCAGAATGGTTAGGCTACCGGTTTGCTTTACTCAGCGATATGCTCTGTCTCCTAATATGCTCCAAAGCGACATACTCTCCCCAGTCTCGATATGCTCCACCATAGTATGTCTAATCTCTTGATATGCTCCAAATCCCGCTAGATACAGCCCTATGGTAAGGTCTACCGCTAATGCAATCCATCCTTAATATGCTCCACCCCAATTTGTTGCATTTCGAATATGTACCAGTCTCCCATATGCTCCAGCCACCCTATCAACCCCCCCCCCATCGTCTCCATCCTTGGAAATGCTCCATAATTTCCTGGTGTTCCCCCACATCTTTTTTATATGCTCCATGTATCTATATACCACGCTCAGAAATAGTATCCATACCTATACTATGCTCCATTCTTATGTATGCTCCACGTACCACTCATCTATTCCCTTCCTTGATATACTCGTATGGTTTGCCCCAAAGTATGCTGGGCCCAGTAATATGCTCAACCTGACAACGCTCTCCCGGTAATATTGGATATTTTATCGTCTATCCTTTCGTATGCTCCATTTTTGGTATACATTATCCAGTATTATGGCCCAATTCTCGACTGGCATTGTGTTCGGGTATGCTCCATCGCACCATATGCTCCAGTGTGATACACCCCTGATTTGCTCATCCAATATAATGCTCCACCCTCAACATGATCCACCTCATGTGTTCCATTTCCTGGTGTGCTTCATCTTCAGTATGCTCTGTTCCCTGATATGCTCCACTTACTAGTACGCTCCATCCCCAGATACAAGCCAGCTATGCTCCATTTTCCTTACAAATCTATTTTCAATGAAATTTTATCCCCATATGCTCCATTACCATAATGTTTTCATCAGTATCTTTCTACAGTCATTATGCTCCATGCCTGACTTATGCTCCATCTCATTAAGTTTTCTTACTGTCATGCGCCAGGTACTGTATTGCTCCATCTATCTTGAAATGCCATCTTTATGCTCCATCTTCCATCGTACATCAGGCCCGGCTATGCTCCTTCTATTGCAGTTCGCATTTAACAGTGCTCCACCCTGATTATGCTCCCATGCGTATCATGCTTCTGCCTCCACCATGAAAGATTCCCTGTTATGCTCCATACTAATGCCCCCTACCTCATTATGCTCTCCTGCCCCTCATGTTCCACCTACAGTTATCATCTATTCGACTATATGCTCTGCCCTCCAAGTCATGCTCCACTTTTTATCAAACCCATTACGTTTGAACTTTAAGAATTTCAACGCTCCATCCTCCCTCAACTCTCCTCTCCCTATCATATTACTGTCTCTGGAAATATGCTCACTCTTCTGGTATATGTTCAGCTCCCTCACTATGCCCGATATACCCAAGTTATA
>JAUUDW010551440.1:0-12062 GCA_032361385.1 Panulirus guttatus | reverse complement strand
ATTCCTATATTGTTACTTTCCAAAATGAGGAACAGAAGAGAGAGCTGATTTAAAATATTTCCCGTAAGGCTCAGTAATTTGTTCCTGATGCCACCTTGCTACTGCAAAAAACAAAATAAAGTTATGAAAGAAAGATTATCATTTTTTTTTCAATACATGCTCGCCATTTCCTGTAAGAACAAGGTAGCTCCAAGAACAGATTATTATCATCGTTATTATGTATATTTCCAGTCCCATTCTTATGCCCCTCTTAGTGGCCTTTTACAAGATGGAGATGTATGGGTAGTATTCAGTTCAGTTCAGTTTTCTTATGCCCTTTTCCCTTGGGGTAAATTATGTTTGAATGGAGAGGGCTTCGAGGAGGTGGAGTGCTTTAGGTACCAGCAAGTGGACTTTGCAGTGTATGGAACCATTAAAGATAAAGTGAGTTTTATGGTGAGAGATGGGGCAAGGTCCTGAGTGTACTGAGTATATAAAAGGAGATCACTGTCTGTAAAGGCAAAGATGTGTATACATGTTGGTGTAGTGGTCCCAATTGTGTTGTATGGGTGCAACTCTTGGGCCCTGAATGCCTAAGAACAGAATAGGGTGGATGAGTTGGAAATGATATGCCTGAGAACAAATTATGGCAAGATGAGGACTAATCATGTAAGGACTGACAAAGTAAGTCAGATGTATGGTAAGTGTGGAGTATGACTGAGATAGCTGACCAGGGTTGGCTGAAATGGCATGGATATGTGGAGCAAAAGAGTGAAGAAAGACTGACTAAAAGAATATTGACCAAGAGAATATATCTGTCATAAGTGTAGGGAGGAAGGAGGGACCAAGAAGGAAACGGAATGAGAGGCTTTGAGTTATTAGGACAATAATATTCAGGAGGGTACGAGAGGTGCATGGGATACAGTGCAATGGAGTGCTGCAGGACACAGATCATGTACAGCAGTTTCAGTACATTACACATGACAACTAGAGACTGGATGTAAGCAAATGAGACCATTCTTCATCTGTTCCTGGCACTACCCTGATAATGGGGGAAACAGCAAACAAATACAAAATTTATTATTATTATTATTATTATTATTATTATTATTATTATTATTATTATTATTATTATTATTAGGTAAAATCACTTTTATGGGTCTACTGCAGCTTCTAGGCTGTACACCACATGTAGGATCAAGGTAAAGTGGGCTCCTTTCAGACAAGAAGGTCCTTGATGATGCTGTATTCTTTCCATCCACTCACAATAATACAGCCTTGTCAAAAAAGCTTTCTTTCTCACGGTGTTACCTCCTGCAGGTATAGTCCCTCTATAGTTTTACTAATACCTAGCTAGACAGAACAGTAGGTCACTTTAATGACATGTGTAGGAAAAGGATGCTGAAAGTGAATGCAACTTAGATGCTAGATTTTGAAAGGGATGGAAAAGCAGTGTAACATCGATCTCCACGGTAAAAACTGCAGGTTGTGGATAAGTTCAGCTATCTGAGAGTAAAGTTCAGTAAGGAAAAGAGTGGGGAAGCTGAAGTTGCATCAAACAAAGGAAATAATTAGATGTGCACTGAAGTCTTTAGTGAATACTAAAATTCTAAGCATGGAGTGAACAAGAAGCTTGCATTGACATGAAACCTAGATTTATATAGGTAAAGGTGGATCAACAATAACAGCAGCTGAGATGGGTATCTTTCTCACTAAATTTGGAATTAAGAGAACAGACATACTGAAGTTATGAGAACAATGCATGATGTGATGAAATCATTAGAAAGGTACTTATATGAAAATCTTTCAGGATGGTATGGCCTTGTGGAATGTAATGCAGATGATAAGTTGGTAGTACAGTAACAGGAACAAGTATGAAAGGTAGATTGCAGAAGAGATGGACTGATTCAGTGAGGGAACTGATCAGGGGTACAGATATTTTAGATGAAGATTCCAAAAGCATAATTTAGGAGTAATTGCAATGAAGGTATTTTGTGTAGAGAGGTAGTATGATGGTTAAAGTTGGTCTCACTTTACAAATACCCTTACAGAGAAAATGAAAAAAAAAGTAGTTTATAAGTGTGGAAATTCACCTTTCACTTTAGCTCATTGGATCTAGGTTGAAGAATTGTATAAATGATTTGCTAGGCTGTATGTACTTGATACATCTCATAAAATTGGGAATGGGAATGATGATAATGATAGACAAGTAAATGATAAGTTTACAAAACTCACGTGGGCTTTAGTGGATTATTTATATGTACCTGTGAAAATAATTCTCTAAACTACACTACTTAAAATTCCCTTGTTCATTATTTTTCATCTGAGTATGAATGATGTAAATGTCTTAATCTTGATATCAGGGTTTCTTTAGAATTATGTTTATCTCTTCATTAGTTTGAAATTCTACTAATCAAATTAACAAATTCAACAAATTTACTGTCCTTGCCTAATGTTAAAGCAATTAATCTCTGTTTTGTACTACAGAAAATCTTGCACATGGAACTGCTAGTTTTTGTAGTCTCAAAGTTCAACCATTTCCAAGTGAAATTCTGAGTAAAAAATCCAGACAGCAATTTAGTTGCATAAGTATTCAAAGGGGTTGTATTTTGATGCAAGTGTTTAACTCATACACTGATGCTCTGTCCCTAGTAGAGCTTACATTACACTATTTTACACATTTTATATGCTAGAACTTGCTCAGGTTCTTTGAGAATGCCCCCTACAACCTTCACTCTTTTGATATTTGGCTGACAATTTACCAATATGAATGTTAAAAATATACTGTCGAGTTTGCAAGTGTATAAACAAACGTTTGGAGCCTTGTCTGGCTCCTGTTGGCAGCGAAACAAAAGGTGATATTTTACATACATTACTGGTAGTGGCATCTTTTATGCACAAAAATGGTTTCAACTGGAATTATCAGTTTGTTGGTAGTTATGACTTCATATATTCAAAAGAAACAGTTTTATCAAATCAACCAACAAATCTGACTATTCTACTCTACATGAACACACTTAACGTATCTAGGGTCGTTCATCAAGCCCACAAGCGAAATAAGAGTTGCTAACCAGTGATTAAAAGGCACAAACAGTGTCCCTAAATAGTAAAAGAAGTAGTTAAAGCAGTGCAGGATAAGCTGAGGGTAGTGCAGCGAGGGTAGCCTAGCTAGAAATACAAGCCTGTCCTTACCCGGGTCTCACTTTCCACACTTATATCTCCACTTGCAGCATCAAATTTTGTCACTAAGGAAAATTGCTTTAAACAATGTTAGTTAATATGTGCAATGCACCACATTGTCTTCTCTCAGTAGTTATCTTTAGAGCTTTAATATATATAGTACATGTGGTTGCGTGTGGAGAGTGAGGGATGGGTTAGACATCAAGACTGTGCGGATGAGTGAATGGTGTGGGCACCATGAGAACACCCACACGCTTTACCTCTGAGGAAGGAGCGCGACCTCGCAGAGAACATGTTAATCTTGAGAGGACTTCCCGGACTGAGGTAGTCGATGGCGACGGTCTTGCACAACCACAACCTCCAAGGAGACTAACATGAATATTTCACTTCTGAGGCAGAAGGTAAAAAACTTGCAAGTGTAGTTTTGTGTACAGTTCTCAACACAGATTTTGTGGGCTCTAATTTTCATAAAGAGTAATATCAAGAATTTTAAAATACTTTTCCGATTAAATGCTTTTAAATTCAAATTTTTCCATATGGAAGTTTTAAATTTTCTAAACAAATTAGAGAGAGCATTTCTACACTACAAAAAAGGGTGGGCAAACTAATATTATTAAATAATCAACCACGTTTAAATATATACAATCTCGTTTATTATAAGAAAGACCAGCTAGAGGGAAATTACAGCTATTTCGCATGACACCCCTGAAGCATGGGATTTTAGTACAGTACTTAGTATAAAAAGCATGAAAAACTATTATGTTTGTGGCTGAGCTTTGGACTGCATGTGCCTCACCCAAAGCTTGGGGAATCCCAGCCTTCAGGTCGGCGCTTGATGGGTGACTTTCCCGTGCATAGCCTTGGATTGCATGTATCTCGTCTCCTGCACGTAAGTACAAAGCTGATTTTGTTTCTTGTTTACCCAGTTTTCCTGTGATTGCTTCTTTGTCATGTTATTTCTTCTTTTCCTGACATGCTTCCAATGGATCCCTCACCATATATCGTGGACTGCACACCTTTTGGTTAATGCACCGATACCCTGCACTGTGACTGGCTGCCTGCAATGCACATCATCTGCACGCTGATTTATCAATAACAACACTAATTCTACACCTCACAAGCTGACTGTTGTTTGCACGTGCACCTTTATGTTGTTTGGATGCTTTACTCTTAAACTGTCACATGCTTTTCTCATGAAACAATATGCCATTTGCACATCTCTATGGCAACACAAGCAAATTATGGAAAATGTTAAACTTATCAATAACACCATAATCAATCATATATCCACCTATGACCTGCTTCTGGTAATAACATAACATTCACTGTCTACGCCCTGGACTGCTTGGCATGCAATATCTGACTGCACAGCTGCCATACTTCCCAACAATGCTACATCTGTAGTCTACACCGACGAAAATGGTCAGGTACTTAACAACACTTATTGGCTATTTGCATGGCCTTTCAACACTGCTGCTTTGTTTCAGCACCTTATGGCTTAGTAACTTCCTTCATTGTGCTTAATTAAGTACTCAATATGTATAGACAGTGAACCCTAGTCAATTTGACAAAGTGGGGGGAGAAGACATTGTATTAGCCATACCATATTATTTGAAGTCCTACCTGGTAAATTCTGCAGTATCACAAGAAACATTTAGCCAGCTCCTGCATGTGTGTGTGCATGTCAGGACTCAGAGGCACAGTCGAAATACCACACTTATAATTGTCAAACGTTTTCTCTACACACAGGTATCTACTACATCTGTGATAAAATCTGATAAGTCAACAGTGAAGACAGGAGGAACTAATTTATAGGTTTCCCAGCAGTGAAACAGAAGCACTGTAATAAATTTTATTTTCAAGGCTGTTCTTATCTATATGCAATATTTCCATTTCATACATTATTCATAAGGGTTAGCATTTATGCTTGGGATATTTCTTATACATTGTGGATAAAAATGTTCAAATGTTTATGTTTGAATTTGCCAAAATTGAACTGGTATGAGCCATATTGGTAAGGGTTCACTGTACCTCAGAAATATGTGCATGCCTTCTAATGCTTGTGCTTGTATTGATTATACATAAAATCACTTCACCAGCCCAGGTACAGATGACAATGGTAAGTACAAGTGCAATATATAATCACACTGTATTTCCAATAATGAACTGTGGCGTGATATTTCCTAGGACTTACACATGTACACCAAATCGCATCGATTCATATACATGCTTGGCAGTCAGACTCATGCACTAACTTGAACATCTGTTACTCTAATTTGTCGTGCCTAAGAATATTTCAATTATACTGGTCTTCTTTGATGATACCTGTAACTGAAAATAAAGACTGTTTTCATATTTTCATTTCTAAAAGGATAAAATTGATTGAACTTCAGCATAGTCCCAAGATTCAACTGACTTTTAAATGTACAAATGACTGAGAATCTGTTTATTTATCTTTCAAATGATACAAGACTTTTAGCACTGAAATACAAGAACCTTTTTATACTTCTTAAAGAGGCATTTGCACATTGTTAGCAATTTCCTTCTCCATTATTATACAGTAAACCCTTGATTTAACAGACCCCAATATAATGGATTTCAGATTTAACGCAAAGGGCAAATAATAATACATTACTTTATAATAATGTCAAAAATCTAAATTAAAAAATCTCAAACACAGCACCATGCGCATTTCATATCACACTTGTTTTAAGTAGCGTGGGATATACTAGCTTTGTTTCTGTCTTAGTCTGCCTCAAGCTATCATGCAGTCAGGTTGTATACAAAGAATTGTGACTTTATTTATTAAATAATATAGCAATCCTTACAATTCAAAATGGCATCAACTGATAGAGGCCTTAAAAGAAAGCATGTGAACTGTATATTGTATATTGTATAAAAAAATGGCCCATTGATTACATTCGATTTACTAGACTCTCCCCGATTAGTCCATTAAATAAATGGTTTACTGTATTCATTAAAACAGCATTCAATATACAGTCTGTGTAAGTAAATGACACACTTTTAAACTATAATTACTAGAGCAACATAAAACAACAATTGCAAACTCTTGATGCTCATTACTGTACCAAGATATGATAGTAGACAAACAGACCTCCTCAATGGCTTACAGCAAAATATAACATTATTCTGGTTGAGCCACCTTTTGATGAAACTGGACTGAAATACTAGTCATTTACTCATGCCATTTATTCCCCTCCCTTACCCATTCCTCCCTCATCCTCCTCATCATCTATTTTAAGAGTAAATAAGAAATAGACCACAAACACCCTTCAAACATTTACAGGGCATCATCAGAGACCAGTATTGGCAAGGTACGAAACCATAATTACTAACTTATCTCTCCACCTTTTCCAATACATTTCAACAACATCATATTTTGTTTGTGCTATCTATACACCCTATCACCCTCCTAGGTACTACTACAGGTATACCATAATTAATCTGGAATGCTTAAGATCCAGACATGGCTTTTTTTCATTTTCAGGGTCATTGAGTTTATTTAAAAATATGTTAAAAATCTAACTTGTTGTGCAGCAAACAAATTTGGCTTAAGATTTCACATCAATTCAGTAGTACATTATACTGGTTACATTCTAATTTTCTCATACTAGGTACATGCAGTCACAATACTTATAAACTGAGGAGGAATATTAATTTCAGTACATAAATTATAGACTTTGTGATAATTTTTTTTTTCCAGATTTCTGAAATTTCTGGAATTCTGATGTTTGGATTTTTTGTTGTACCTGCATTGCCTACTTCATCCAAAAATCAGTCTTCCACAGATGTAGTGTACATAAAGTCATCCATTATAAATATTATTGCATTCACTGTGCTTTTTAGTCTATTCATGTTTTTAGCCTATCTGAACTGTTGCACCACCACTTCACTTGGTCCACTCAATGTGATTGTATCTGCAAACAGAAATTTAGGTGCAAAGAAAAAATATTGCTTATATTTTTGGGACTGATGATAGTGGTCTTGAAGGGACTTATCATACCTGCAAGTTTTGAAAACTGTAGATGGGCTAAATTCATGTCTTAATAGCTCTTCTTCATATATCTGCTTTAGATCTACTCATAATTTTTTGATAAGAACAGTTCTCATATTTACTACGGATTTATAAGAATTAGTGCTCCATGTATGACTTTCTGATTCCAGTTCTAGTAACAGTCTTCTCCATCTTTTTCACCATTTAAGAAGAAAAGTTTGAAATTACAAGGTCAGTAAAGCAAAGAATTACCTTACTGCTAGCATACGCAGTTTTCAATAGAATTCTTAATTCTCCATGAAACTAGAAAATATTAACCCATTCGCTGTGTCTTGGGCGTATAGGCTCCCAGTTTTTCGTTCTGTTTACTGTAGCTAAGGCATACACACCCCTTTCACTTTCTATTCATTGTGGTTGGGACATCTACATTAAAAATTCTTGAAATGGACCTCTGCCTTGAGGTGAAATAATACAGCCACTGATGCCTGAAGTGGCATAGCACACATTTTTACCAGACAACATTCTTTTCTACACACTGGTGGAGATGTCAAGTGCATCTGTATGAAATCTGTGCCCTCATATTATGTAATGACTTGTGAACCTGTGACATTCATACGATATATGAAATATGTGATGAAAACACTTTGCAGTCATATTTGTATGTGACAAAAAAAAATTCTGAAAATATCATACATCTCAATAAGTATGCCTAACAATACTCCAGGAGTACCTCGTATGCCTGGCAGTGGGGGAGCAAAAGTAAATGGGCACTTAGCTAAAATAAACAAAGTTTTGCCAAGTTGAGTTGTATATCATTTTGTTTAGAAAATTATTTTCTAGTTAGTCATAATAACAAACTGAAAGGGTTAATGATCCCATATTACTGTTGTGGTTCAGCCACACAAAGTAATGGCACATATTCAATCTGTGATCTAGCTATATATACATACAACCTTTAGCTACTGAATAAGAGATTACATGGAATATGGGGACATTCACTATATCTGTTTTCTTCACTTACATAAACACATACCAATCAGCTTTCCTATTGCACTACTGGTACTCTCAGCCACAATAAAAGAAATTATATCATATAGTATCACCCACTTGCCAGCAGCTCATCTGATGAAAATTTACTTTCCATATCTTAGAATCAGGAACCAACTTAGGTGAGGGCTAAACTTTGTGTTTGCAAAATAGTGAATATTCTTTCAATATGTCTTTCATCACCACTCCATTCTCATTTCCCTGTAAGCAGTCAAAAATGTATCAAGACTGTCTATAAATAAATCTTGTTTGCTTAAAAGGAAATAAAAGAAACTTGTTAAACAAGGACACTAACATGCACTAGAAGATGTAATCATTTATTTTACTCATCCAAGAATTATAAGAAACCGTAAAAGTCTTAAATTAGTAATGATATGAGAATAATAAATAGGTAAGTTTGAAGGTAAAGTAGTACCAGTAATGTTGTAATGAATTCGAGGCGTGGACTCTAATTGAGGATGTGCAAAGGAGAGTACAATTGTTGGAAATAAAGTGTTTGAGGATAATATGCAGTGCGAGATGGTCTGATCAAGTAAATAATAGAAAGATAAAGAGAGAGGTGTGGTAATAAAAAGTGTGGTTGTGAGAACTAAAGAGGCACAGCTGAAATGGTTTGGATGTATGGAGAGAATGAGTGAGGAAAGGTTGACAAAGAGGATATACATGTCAGAGATGGAATGGACAAGGAGAATGGGTAGACTAAATTGGAAATGGAAAGATGGAGTGAAAAAGATTTTGAGTGATCAGGGCCTTATCTTGCAGGAGAGTGAACAGCCTGCACAGGATAGAGTAATTTGGAACAATGTGGCATACACAGATAGATATGAAGTCAATGAACTGAACCAGGGCATGTGAAGCAGGCAGGAGAAATCATAGATAGGTTTGTAGGGCTTGGCTAAGGAAAGTGGGTTGTGGTTTCAATGTATTGCACATAACAGCTAGAGAATGAATGTGTGCGAATGCAGCATTTGTTCATTTGATCTTGGTGCTGCCTCACTAATGCAGAAAATGATTAAGTATGAAAAAATATAATCTCATAATACCCTCCAGCAGCAGGATTCAAACCACCACCATATGTGTGGGAGTTGGTGACCCTAACCACTCATTACCTATACTTGTGTTTACACATATACCTCCATATTCCATGTGTGTCATACAAGGTGAATAAAGGAGGCAGGAGCAGTGGGCTTGAAACCCTCCCATTCCTGTATTTCAATTTTTAAAAGAGGAAACAGGGAGCCAGGAAGGTAGTGCTCATCCTCCTCAAAGGCTCAGGAAGGGGTGTCTAAATGTGTGTGGAAATGTGTGTGGATGTAACCAAGATGAGAAGAGAGGGGATAGTGGAAGTATGTGTAATGAAAGAAATCTGGATGTTCTGGCTATGAGTGAAAAAAGCTCAAGGGCAAGGAGGAGGAATGTTTTGAAAATGTCTTTGGAGCAAAGTCAGGGGTTGGTGAGAGAACAAGAGCTAAAGAAGGAGTAGCACTACTCCTGAAGCATGAGTTGTAGGACAGTGTGATAGAGTGTAAGGAAATAAACTCTGGACTGATGTGGGTAAAACTGAGAGTGGATATCAAAAGATGGATGATTATTGGTTACACACCAGGCCATGAGAAGAAAGATCATGAGGGACAAATACTATGGAAGCAGCTGAGTGAGTGTGTAAGTAGTTTTGATGTAAGAGACTGGGTATTAGGGATAGGTGGTTTCAATGCAAAGGATAATAATATTGCAGTTGGGGGTATAATTGCAACATGGGGGTATTCAGTGTTATGAATGGAAATGAAGAGCTTTAAGTTGTGTGCTGAAAAAAGACTGGTGATTGGGAATACTTGCTTTAAAGAGAGGGATGTACACAAATATACATGTGTGCATGAGAGATGGCCAATGGGCATTATTAGAGTACATATTAGATGATAGATGTGTAAAAGAGAGACTTTTGGATGTAAGTGTGCTTAGAGGGGCAGCTGGTGGGATGTCTGATCACTGTCTTATGGAGGTGAGGGTGAAGATTTGGAAAGGTTTTCAGAAAAATGGAAAAATTAACAGGGAGAAGAGAGTGGTGAAAGTAAGCAAGTTTTGAAATGAGACTTATGTAAAGAAATTTCAGGAGAGATTGAGTGCATAATGGCAAAAGCTGAGAGTTAATGAAGAAAGGGGAGTGTGTGAGGAATGGGAGGTATTTAGGGAAGTATTGATAACATTTGCAAGAGATGCATGTGGCATGCGAAAGGTGGGAGGTGGGCAGATTAGAAAGAGAAGTGATTGGTGAGATAAAGAAACAAAGTTGCTAGTGAAAGAGAAAAGAGAGGTGTTTCAGCAGTAGTTACAGGGTAGTGACTGGGAGATGCATATGAGAAAATGCTAGGAGGTGGAGAGAAAGGTGCAGGGCTTGAAAGAGAGGACAAATGAGAGTTGGGATGAGCGATTATCAGTAAACTTTAGGGAGAATAAAAAGATGCTTTGATAAGAGGTAAATAATGTGCGAAAGTAAACAAATAGGAGCAACGGTGAAGGGGGCAAAAGGGGAAGTGACAACAGAGAGGGATGAAGTGAGGAGGAGATAGAGTGAGTATTTTGAAGGGGTGTTAAATATGTTTTATGACAGAGTGGCAGATGTAGGGTATTTTGGTCAGGGTAGTATGCGAAGTGAGAGTCATGAAGAGTGGTTTGGTGAAGAAAGAAGAGATGGGGAAAGCTTTACATAAGATGAAATGCAGTAAGGCGGCTCAAGTGGACCATGATGAGGTGCCTGAGTATTGGAGGAATGCATGTATAGTATCGCTGTATAAAGGCAAGGGGGATAAAAGTAGGTGTTCAAACTACAGAAGTATAAAATTGTTGAATATAACTGGAAAGTTGTATGGGAGGGTAGTGACTGAGTGGGTGAAGGCATGTATAGAGCATCAGACTGGGGAGGAGCAGTGTAGTTTCAGAAGTGGTAAAAGATGTGTGGACCAGGGGTTTACTTTAAAGAATGTGAGAAATATTTGTAAAAACACATGGATTTGCATATGACATTTATGGATCTGGACAAGGCATATGATAGGGTTGACAGAGATGCTTTGTGGAAGGTCTTAAGACTATAAGGTGTGGGTGGTAAGCTAGGAGAAGCAACGAGAAGTTTTTATCAGACGTGTAAGGATTGTGTGTGAGTAGGAAGAGAGGAGAGTGAATGGTTCTAGGTGAAGGATCGTCTGCAGCAGGGGTGTGTGATGTTACTCTTGTTTTTTTAATTTGTTTATGGTTGGGGTGGTGAGGGAGAAAAATGTGCGAGTCCTGGTGAAAGGGGAAAGTATGCAGTCTGTGGGAGATGATAGGGCATGGGAAGCGAGTCAGTTGTTGTTTGCTGATGATACAGTGCTGGAAGAAGATTCGAGTGAGAAACTGTAGAAGATGGTGACTGAGTTAACAAGAGTGTGTGAAAGTAGAAAGCTGGGAGTAAATGTGAATAAAAGCAAGGTTATTAGTTTCAGCAGTGTTGGTGATTAAGTTAGTTAGGGATGTAAGTTTGAATGGAGAAAAATTGGAAGTGAAGTGTTTCAGATATATGGAAGTAGACATGGTAGCGAATGGAACCATGGGAGCGGAAGGGAGTCATAGGGTGGGGAAGGGGGTGAAGGTTCTGGGAGTGATGAAAAATATGTGGAAAGAGAGAACATTATCTGGGAGGGCATAAATGGGTATGTTTGAAGGAACAGTAGTCCCAACAGTATATGGATGCAAAACATGGGCTGCAGATGGTTTGAGTGGAGGAGGGTGGATGTGTGGAAATGAAATGTGCGAGGACAATATGTGATGTGAGGTGATTTGAGTAAGTAATGAAAGGGTAAGAGGGATG
>JAUUDW010551439.1:7788-19676 GCA_032361385.1 Panulirus guttatus | reverse complement strand
TGTATTCTTTGTTCGTACTCCATCTTTTCTTTTGGTGTACCGCATTTGATGAATCCCACCTTCTTTTTTAAGATGCCTGTCTAAGCGTCTATGTTCTGGCTTGATGACTCTGAGTCAAATGTAACCACTATAGGTAGACCCTTTACCTCTCGATTATAACCACCAATTCTCCTTTCTTTTTTCACCGAAATACCGTCTGTCAGTTCTATAGCCTCCAGTTGCTTTTCTGATCCTCCTGAATTAAGGCACCACCCACTCTTCAGGTAGATCCTTCAGAGTTGCATTGTCAACCTTTGTATTTAACTTTCTCTTGAACATTCCTTTCAGCAAAACAGCACTCTTTCTGTAAGTTCAGCACTTTTCTAAACCTGTCATCAACCAGGCCACAAACTTCCTTGATCACTACATTACTTTTTCTACAACTTAATTCAGTTCTTTGTCTACCCTTGCTACCCAGGTCTACGTTCCACTATATCATTCTTCAGCTCTGTGTCTCTTGATATACCTCCCTGCTCACTATTGCTTATAGACTCTGTATGTGTTTTAATACTTTCCTCAAGCTGAACACCCTCTAGGCCATCTAGAAAAGACCCATCAAATCTTACTTGCTTTTCAGTAATTTCACCTGTTTTCCTTTGATTATTTAGCTCTTTATTGTTAATGCATTATCGACTGTACTATGCATGACTGTTTACGCATCACTGACTGTTTTGTACGTGACTGTTGATGCATTACTGTGCTGTATATATGACTGATGATGCATTATGGTATTATAAATGTGACTGGATGCATTACTAAGTGCAGTGTATGTGGCTGTTAATGCATTACTGAGTGTTGTATAGAGACTGTTGATGCATTAGAGTGTTGTGTACGTGACTGTTGATGCAGTACTGATTGTTATGTACGTGACTCGACGCATTACTGACTGTTGTGTACATGACTGTTGATGCATTTCTGACTTATGCACGTGACAGGTGGTGCATTGCTGACTGTCATATACGTGACTGTTGATGCGTTAATGACTGTGTGCACGTGACGGTTGATGCATTTTTTACTGTTATGTACGTGATTGTTGATGCTCGTACCTTACTCTGTTGTTTATGTGATTGTTGGTGTTGCGTTGTGATGTTTGGTGCATGACTGAGTGTTCTGTAATGACTATGGTTGCAGGGTGTGGGCGTGGGCGTGAGGCACGGGCCTCATGAGAACGTGGAGGAGGCAACACGGCTGGTGATCGAGGAATGTCGCAGGCTGTCCATGTCCGACATGCTTATGGATGCCCATAAGTCACAGGATTCCCTCGACAAACACCTTCTGGATACCGACACTTCCCGAGACTCAGTCGACAGAGGCGCACTGAACACCTTCGTATCTCAAAACTCCAGAAGAGCTTTGGACTGCTTCACAGCTCAGGGCTCCAGCGATAGAGACGCAAAGGGCTTATCCCAGGACGACGGAGATAGAGGCGTCCTGGGCTTCCACGCCGAGGGGGACGAAGTGTTCGCCAGAGGGCCAACACCACCAGCAGAAGCAGGCAACTCCGAGTGAAGCAACTTTGTTGGCCGGTGGTGCGTCACATTGCCTTACACTCAGCAGTGGCACCAGCCGTCTGCCTTACACTCCACAGTAGCTCCATCCGTCTTCTTTACACTCAGCAGTGACTCCAGCCGTCTGCCTTACACTCCACAGTGGCTCCAGCCGTATGCCTCTCACTCAGCAGTGGCTCCAGCCGTTTGCCTTACACTCTACAGTGACTCCAGCCGTCTGCCTTACACTCAGCAGTGGCACCAGCCGTCTGCCTTACACTCCACAGTGGCTCCAGCCGTCTGCCTTACACTCAGCAGTGGCACCACCCGTCTGCCTTATACTTCACAGTGGCTCCAGTCGTCTGCCTCACTCTCAGCAGTGGCACCACCCGTCTGCCTTACACTCAGCAGTGGCACCAGCCGTCTGCCTCTCACTCAGCAGTGGCTTCAGCCGTCTGCCTTACACTCACTATTGTGTATTAGTGTATATTGACATACACTTGGGAGCGTTAATGTAAATTAACTTATACTTAGGAGCATTAGTGTAGAATGACTTACACTAGGAAGCATTGGCGATAATGACTTCCACTTGGGACCGTTAATGTATATTTGATTATACCAGGAGAATAAGTGCATGTTGACTTAAAATTGTGAACATTAATGCATTCTGAGTTACACTTGGGAGCATTAGTGTATGTTGATTTACACTTAGGAGCTTTAGTTTATATTAACTTACACGTGGGAACATTAGTGTATAGTGGTTTACACTTGAGAACATTAATTTATATCGCCTTACACATAGGAGCATATGTGTATACTTACTTACACCTGGGAGCATTGGTTGATATTGACTTACACTTGGAAGCATCAGTGTATAATGACTTACACTTGAGAAAATTAATGTATATTGACATACAATTAGGAGCACTAGTGTATATTTACTTACACCTGGGAGCATTAGTGTATATTGACTTACGCTTGGGAGCATTATTGTACATTGAATTACACCTGGGAGAATTAGTTGATACTGACTTACACTTGGGAGCATTAGTGTACATTTGCTTACACTTGGGAGCATTAATGTATATTAACTTGCACCTGGAAGCATTAGTGTAAATTAACTTCCACTTGGAAATCTTAGGGTGTGTATTGACATACGTGTATATTGATTTACAATTGGGATATTAGTATATACTGACTTGCACATGGGAACATTAACATATTTGACTTACACTTTGGAGCATTAATGTATACTGACTTACACATACAGACACATTGCTGATTTTTTGCTGAAGTAATGTTTATAATCCATCAGATCTTACTGGTATCTAACTGCAGTCTTACTAGTATCTTATAGTTCTCTATATTCTTGTTATTATATTCTTACCTATATTTGTAACTCATCAGGTCTGATTGGTGTCTTACAATTTTCGAAAATCTTCTTGTTATATCACTATGTTTGACTGTTACTTGTACTCAATGCTCTTTACTTCCCAACAACAATGTGACCAACAATATAATGAAAATGTTCTACCTAATCCAGAAATTTGTTATTCTTTGAAACTTTATTCTAAGGAACTCGAATAATAGAATGACTTTCAGCTATAAAACTAAATATGTTAGACGAAATGATGTAAACTAAATATTTGTCAGACGAGGAACTACAACAGCAACATTTTACTAAGATGGACAAACATCTTGTTACTCAGTTCGGAATATCTATATCCGAGGACACGTCCGTCACTGTCAAGCCTAATAAACACACAACAAGACACGGCCCTCACTGACAGGCCTTACCAACCCACCAGAAGACACGGCCCTCACTGACAGGACTTACCAACCCACCAGGGGACACGGCCCTCACTGACAGGACTTACCAACCCACCAGAAGTCACGGCCCTAACTGACAGGACTTATCAACTCACCAGGACAACCAGCGAGATCAGACGGCATATTATGGTACAGCAGGGTCTGCACTGGGGTGGATGTTGAGTAATGCAGGGTCTAAACTGAGATGGTTGTTGAGTACAGCAGGGTCTGCACTAGGGTGGGTGTTGAGTACAGCGGGGTCTACAGTGGGGTGACCGTTGAGTACAGCAAGGTCTACACTGGGGTGACCGTTGAGTACAGCAAGGTCTACACTGGGGTGAGTGTTGAGTAATGCAGGGTGAGCTCTGTAGTAGGTGTTGAGTACAGCAGGATCTACACTGGGATGGATGTTGAGTGCAGCAAGGTCTTCACTGGAGTGGGTGTTGAGTACTGCAGGGTCTGCACTTGGGTGGATGTTGGGTACAGCAAGGTCTTCACTAGGGTGAGTGTTGTGTAATGCAGGATCTACTCTGTGGAAGGTGTTAAGTACAGCAGGGTTTAAACCGGAGTGAGTGTTGAGTACAGCAGGGTCTGCCCTGGGGTTGCTGCTGAGGACAGCAGGGCCTACTCTGTAGCAGGTGTTGAGTACAGCAGGGTTTACAATGGGATGGGTGTTGAGTACAGCAGGGTTTATACAGGGGTGGGTGTTGAGTACAGCAGGGTCTGCACTCTGGTGGGTGTTGAGCACAGGTCTACACTGGAGTGGCTGTTGAGTACAGCAAGGTCTACACTGGGTGGATGTTGAGTAAAGCAGGGTCTGCACTCTAGTGGGTGCTGAGTACAGCAGGGTCTACACTGTACGTGGCAAAAAAAATGCAAAAAAAAATGCTTCGACTCAGTTGCGTAATATCAAGAATTTGTTTAAAAGAGTTGATCAGATTCCAATGTCTATTCTCAGAAGTCACAAAAAAGATGGAAATAATGTATTTCTTTTATGTTGTATTGCTTGCTATTTACTTTAGTTGTGTTGACTTGGTGGTGTTCACAGGAACCAGATGTATATCATCACTTCATTTATGTTATATCTTAAATACATTAACCTGAAATCCATGAATTACCATATTCAATTTTAGCTCCACTTTTTGAAAGCGAAATGAGACCATGGAAGAACATGAATGAATTTCGAAGACAGGAAGGAAGCCCATGATCTACCCACACTTGATAAAAGAATAATGGGGAGACATGACTAAATATAAATTTCTAAGAGGCCATGAGAACATTAACAAAATGAATTCTTTCGTGCTAGAAGAGTGACCAGAAAGAAAGGATACATACGGAAGTTGATTAGGCAAAAGTAATCTATTTGTAATCGTTTGCTTTTGACGGCGAAGGAGTTTTACTTTCTTGTGGCCCCATCACGTGAACGTTCTCTGTTGTAATAAATTTATGCATATTTTCTGCATTGTCCATGTCCACTGTCATTTTATCACATTCTTCCACACTCATGCTATAAAAGTACATCTTTCTTAACAAGTTTTATGTTTAATTTCATGTTATGTCTTCTGGTTGCTCTGTCTACCCCTTTGTCTCTCGAGGAAGTGTTCGCTGCCCACGTCATTGATCTGTTTAAAAAGTTAAAGGTTGTGATCAAGTTACCCCCTCACTATCTTCTCTCCCAAGGCTGGTAAATCTAAAGCTTAATTCTAGTAATTACTTTGTTGCTACTTCTCCGTATGCACAAATGGGTAATGTTAAACACGTAGTAAAAGAATTATAGCATGAAGAGCGATATGTTAACATCGAAAGTAATACAGTAACAATAAAAGGACGATAGAGATGAAAAGTGACATGAGTATCAAAAGTGAAAAAAAGAAAGCGTTACGAGTGAAACGCTAACATGACTGATGACAGTAGCAGCAGACATATGCTTCAGTCATTAAAGATATTAATGTTTCACGAGTCCATAGATCAGATGCACTTGTCACGTGGTTAGTACCAAATCGGCTGCTTATAAATCTATCTTCCCAAGGGCATGTTCATGGTTTATCCGTCAATTATTGTTCAGTGCGTTAATGACTGCAATAGAATCAATATTTTCGTTAAACGTTTGCATGTTTGTTAAATTTGTGCGTTCGAGGAAACAATTACTGTTGCTAGATGTGTCATTCGTGGACTACCCACCTAACATACCTCGTGTTTTACTCTATTCTTACGTAAGAATTTTTTTCTTTTCTCCTCTTGACCTTCATCACAGAAATGCAATATCATATAGATTAATAATTCTGGCCTATGGATAATAATATAGGCCATGAAAAGCATGGGAATCCTGTTTTCCCCTAATACAATTAGTTTAATACTCTTCATGTTCTGAAAATCTTTAAAGATGTAAATAACCACTCCAAATGTTCACAGATAATATTAAGCTTAGTTTTTAAGTTAATATACCTCTAGGAACCGTTGTACCTCGTACACCTGTTCATTCTTCTATTGGGAACATTTTGTTTACGGTAGTATAAGTAGAGTGAGTGTTGTTGTGGGAGGAGAGTTTGGTGCTACATGATAAAGTCTTGAGCCTCACTTGGCTACGTAGTACTAATCTTATGGGTCTCATGACTTGTCTGTGATGCTCACTTCTTCTCTCTTATTGCCAGCCATATAGCAGCGTTTCTCCGCAGTCTGATATGTTTACACTCCTCTCCGTTTAATTTCGTACCAATGAGTTATTTTATCAGATAATACGTGTGAGTAGATACGCTGGGTATTTGCAATTCTACCCGTTCATAGACTTATGTCTGGCACACCAAGAGAAGGAGAGTTGCGCAAGGCGGCCGTTGGCCCACAGCTTGACATGTTAAACAGCTGATTTTGATTTTGACTTTCTTGGTAACCTGTTTGTTGCTGGCTGGAAGGCTGGTTTTTGTGTACAGTGATTTGCTATGGATGCTCAACACATTTTGAAGCTTGTAACATTAGTATATTGTGCTGATATGGTATAACCCATAGTTGTTTTCTCTCAACTGTGATGCAAGTATTGACATTTTGGACATTATTCCCATGTACTTGGAAAATAATAAATGCCGTTTGCAGTTCGTGATGCCATCTTTGGTATGTTACTGAAGGGAAGCTTATCTTGTAGGAGTCTATTCCTAGTAAGTTCAGATGCAATCATGTTATAATACCAGCTATATGTATAATAGTTTGTCGAGTTAACATAAGTGGAAAAGGGTGCAGAATGGGATACCCAAATGCACTATTGTATGGTGCTGTTATGGGTTTGTATTCGTCATTATACGTCTTTTAATTCCACAGGGAGGATACATCATAACATTTGTTCATCCTAAACCCATGTCAGTAAAGTGAAATGTGAACCTTCACACTCACTTAAATGCTTTGTACTTTTTCCATTTGCACTTTGTAGGAATGTTTAAGTATTGTAGGGCAATGGCAGTATTACAGATACTGACAGTGATCATGTCAAAGAAAAGTTCAGTTTGTAAAGCATTGTTTGCTAGTGGAGTTGACTGTGAAATAAGTGTAAGAATACTTTGATGATTCCTGAAAGAGGTGAGCGTTTCAAGGAAAATGTAGGTAGATAACTCCTCGAAAAAGAAATTAAAATGGACAGAACTTTTAGCTGCATAACGTTTTTCAGAAGTTAAGATTTACCTTAATTTCCCATTGTTTCAGTAGAAATATGTAAATGTTACTGACTGCATGGTGCCAGATGTAGACAAAGTGTGAATTCAAAACTATTTTTAGTAAGCATTCTTGTCAAATTTTATTAAAGTATAGTATTCTTGTAATTTTAGGTAAATATGTAGTTGTGCCATTTTTTTCTTGAATACATTAATTTAACAGGGCATTTGATTTGATGCTGGAAATTAGATATTTGTGAAAGTATGATATCGAAGATTTTTTTCATTATATGATAGATAAGATGGTAGTGGATAGTGTACTGACTTACCCAGACATATGATAGTTACTTTATTTTTTAGTGTCAGAGACCAAAAAAATCAACATTCACATATGCTGTGTTCCACTTTGTGGTAAGAATGTTTTCTGCATATTTTTTTTAACTCAGTCGCCAAATTTTTCAGCAGTTAAATCAAACATGAATTGTGACAATTACATTTTTCAGGTACATTGAAATGTAAGTAATTTTATTCATGGATCCAGTTAATTTCTAGAATTTAATTTACTTGAAGATGTATTGTTTCACCCCACATTTTCATGGTAGTTTGAAGCTACCTCCCAGAAGTGAACTCACCAAGCGACCAAACCTCTCAGTGATTAGATCAGAATAGTAGCCTATTTTTCAAATAATTTTGCAAGATATATATTGGTTGCAAGTGGAAGGAAGGTGAGTTTATTAGGTTTTGATGGTTTCTAGATATATTTCACTTTTTTTCAGTTAACCAAGTTTTTTGGTAAGCTGAATCAGACTACCTGAATCAAAATGGAATGTGCATGAAGGAAAAAGAAAGAAATGTCAGACATATTTTGAAGACTTTGATAAATTTAAAAAAGTAAACCATAAAATGTAGAAAATATATAAAAAGTCATTCATAAGAAAATTGTCACAGAAACATAAAATCCATTAAATAAAAGATGAAAGACTGTTGCTGAATCAATTTGATATATAGTTTATAAACAGTATTAGAACCAAGCAAGACCAGCATCACATCTTGAAGGTAGATAACATACAGAAGATTAGAAAGTTGTTTATGAGTTGAGAGTGTTCAGGAGATGGGTCCTCACATTTCCCTCTTCATGCTGTACAAATAAGTAATTTCACTGAGCGAATGTTCTAGATCATATAAGTCGTGACTGCAAGTGACAATGTTCTTGATAAACTTCAACAGAAACATTGAAAACAAAGGTAAATATATGCTAGGGAAAGTTGGGGAGGGCTCACAGGTTTTGTGTATTTTTACAGAGACAGTGTTTTCCCTATATGTTAACTCTACATTATCCCTGAACTTCATAGCCCTCTCATATTTTCTTATTTGTCATTAGGAATGAAAAAAAGTACTAATCATACTTTGCCACATTTATTCTATATCACAATTTCACACTGTCTTTGCAAAACAATATCACCTAGGTTCCAAAAGTAATAGAGTGGTAGGGCTAAACTGATACTTCATCCCTGCATTAATTTAGATACAGCTACAGCAAGTGGACAAAGATGACAACTGAACCGTAACATATTTTTAGTTTAGGATAACTTGGAAAACAAGGTAAATAATGGTCCCTTAGGAAGTTGGATGAGGATTCAAGAAATTTTAAATGTTTTAACATGTTTTGCTGTTTAACTTTACATTTTCTGTCATGGTTTGAGTGTAAGTTTGATTGGGGAGCCCTTGCAAGAAGTGGAATGCTTTAATTTCCCAGGTGTGGCAGTGAATAGAACCATGGGAGCTGAAGTATCATGAGGTGGAATAGGGGCTAAAGTCCTGGGTGTCTTATGGATTGTGTGGAAGGGGAAGTCATTGTCTATTAGGCCAAAGGTAAGTATGTTTGAAGGTATAGCACTCCTGACAGTACTGTAAGGATGTGAGTCCTGGGCCAGAATGCAAATTGAAGAAAGAGAATAGACACAAAAGTTAAATATTTAGCCTGAAGATGACATGAGGCATGAGGTGGGTGGATCGTGTAAGGAATAAAAACGTAAGAGTGACTTCATTTCCCCATGTTGCTCAGAAGATTGTTGGAGCTAGATCTTACAGAACATCGTTGTGAAAAGAATGGTTTTTATTAATCCTTTAAAGGGTAGTGCAGCAATAAGACAATGATTTTGGGACTCTTTACTCATAATCTTAGAAGACATTTCTCCAGCCATTTGTTTCTCACCTGGATTTACCCGACTCCACCTGATCAGGAGCTTTGTTCACCATAACCCCCTCTAATCTGTGCAGGTGTAAGCAGGCATGGGGATTTATTTTTCCTCACACAAAACTAATACAGGGGTTAAAAAAGTGGAATTTGAACCATTTTTATTAACTTTTCTCATATATTTATTTTGGGTCTTGTCTTACTCTGGAGCAAAATTATTGTTACCTTAATGTTGACACTCGTTATCCCTCTGGAAACCTCTCATTACTCCTTGGGGGAGTTGTGACTGTGCTGGATGCAGAAATGCCTTTTTGAGGCAAACTGGGTCTTTAGGTAGATTTCCTTTGAAATATTGTAGCTCCTTGCCTGTCGGGTTGACCATAGAACTAATGAGACGTCTGGAAAGAGGCCTGGGGGTTAGTTGAAATCTTATCATCCTTTGTTGAGGAGTGTTACATGGGACAGCCACTGACTTGGCTCCGAGAGGAATACACCATAAAGATGGAAAGCAAGAATTTCATAAGAATTTGAAGTGTGACCAGTTTTTATCAGTCTCTTTCTGGTTCAAATAGGAAATTCTATAGGAAAAGAATGTTTTTTTTTATCTACCTTTCCTAAGTACTCACATACTGAAACACAGATTCAAGATAAACACTCTACAGAGTACCTGTCAGACATAGTTGAATACTGGACACTCAGCCTAAACATAACGGATGCATCTGGCACATTCTGTTTTACCCCAGAATGAGAAAGTTTCGGACTTTCTATGTTGGTACACAGACTTGGCAGTTCAAGATGATGCCTTTTGGCTTATAAATAGCCATACAAAGTTTACCAGAATGGTTACTTTCCTTTTCCTCCCAAAAAATAGCATCCTCTGAATAGAACTCACAGACTGGTTCTCTTTGTCTCCTTAGAGACAGATCTCTGGACTAGGCAAATGCTGCAATTTCCTTACATTCCCTGACCTTGGTTTCTTGAATTAGCTAGAGCAAGTTCAGTCTTGCAGCCTTGTGGAGTGACATTAGGAGGCTGCTTCGGATAGGTTACTTCTCAATAATTGCTTTCTTATAGCATTCAGAGATCTTCCAAGTGCACTTCACTGTGAACTTTCTCAAACCCAAAGTTTGATGGACAAACGGAGAAAACTCCAGGAAAGAAACATGTCTTGGGGAGCTCCACTGACGTCTCTGGTGGTTGGATACATCCATTGAGTTAAGGACACGGCTTCCATTCTTCGGAGTGTCATATGAGTGAAGAACTTTGGATCGAACAAAAGTCTCTGTTTCAACAAAAGAAGCTGTCACATCAGACAAATACAATCTAAATTTGGGAGGTTTAGGCCTTGGACATTCTCGGTTTTTATGCCAGTTGTATACAGGAACTGTTGAAGCTGAGCTGGTGGACAGAAGTAAGTCAGGTGTTTCCTCCTCCACATTATCTGTTTGTGCCTCTGAAGCATCATAATCAGTATTCTTTGACATCTTGATATTTGCTTCCACTCTCATACACTAACCAAATGGCTTCACTTTCAGCATCATTTGCAGCTTTTTTCCTCTTGCTACCCATGATTGCTGTGGTAGAATTGAAACATTTTGGAAATCATAACCATGAACAGAAAACACTGTTTAGCAGTTTATTTTATAACCTCTTGCTTACATCAGCATAAAGGAAGATAAAGCATTATAGTTACATTGTAGTTGAAAGATAATTGACTAATACATATTTAGTATCGCACCCAAAAAGTGAGTTAAAGAGCACGAATTGAATGGGTGTTGATTCCGTTTCTAATTAGTCAACTAATTGAATATAAAGATATGCTCCACAATATGCTGTTTATGGAAGGCAGCCCTCCAGATCTTTTGGCTTTTATATGCTTGTAATAGGATTTAAAACATTTTTATGAATATCAAAGGTTAATGTGACTTGCTACAAATAAAATTTCACAGTCAAACACTGTACTTTGAATGAAGAAACACAAGTGCAAAAATTTTAGATATCTTTGTCTGTAGGCATTTTAGCAGCCCATTACAAAGTCTGTAGCATATATTGAGCATATATTGTATCAGGATGGATGGATATTTCAATACTAGTATATGTAAAATATAACAAGTATTTTCTGTAATGATTCAGTAACATCAGCTTAGACAATGGAGAGTTAGAGAGACACTTACCAGTGTGAGCTGTATGTTTACATTCATACTTCATCTCTGTCCTCCCAGATTTTTGTAGTTTTGGATCTTTGGCAGTCATTTCAAAGAACCTTAAATGTTGGGGTATAACTCTTGAGAAGTAAGACAATTTTCTACTGTCATGGCATTTTGCAATTTACAAGGTAGTGGGAAAAAAGGATCATAAATTAAATGTAAGTTAAAATGTAAATTATGAAGCAAAATAGTTGAATGATATTGATTCTTTCACACTAGCCATTTTCTGATAATACATGAACTTGCTTATTTTGTTTTCTTACTTGTTCACCATTTCCCATGTTAGTGAGGTAGTGCCAGGAACAGACAAACAAAGGCCACATATGCTCACATCGATTCTGTATGTCATGGGTAATGCATGGACATCAAAGGGCCTTATTTACAACCTGGCCCCATAGACCTTTCTGTGGATTCCCGCGGCTACTTCATCTGCCTTGGTTCAGTCCATTGACAGCATGTCGACCCCTCTGTACCACATCACTCCAATTTACTTGATCACATACATGCCTTTCAC
>JAUUDW010551328.1:0-12062 GCA_032361385.1 Panulirus guttatus | reverse complement strand
CATATACCCTAGAATTTTGGCTCACCGTTATATAAACAAGAGTATTCCATCATAAGGAGTCTTATTTACTCACACCTACATACATATCCATAAATACAGACATACACATCATACGGAAATATAACTCTGACGTAATAACGGCAGGTAATAATGCATATTGGTAAAGGGGGGGATATACAGTATAGAGGAGGAGAGGGTTAGGGTAGGTAGGACTGGATGACAGGCCTCAAGTGTTTATGGTTCTCGGCCTCTCTCGCCATGACCGTCAATGGTGTCATGGCCAGACTGGTGCCGCACGCCCTGCCCTCCTCCACCACTCCTATGAATAAGCCTCGGTCACCACTGTCGAGGCTTCACCTCCGATGGTCCCCCGGGTAACCTTCTGTGGGCATTACCCGAGCCCGTTGGCAGAAAAATGTATGTTAAAACCGCAGGAGCGCCGCGTCTGCGTGGTTCGTTTTTCATCAATATATCAGCTCGCCGCCCTCCACCGCCCAACCAACCACTCCATACCCCTTTTTTCTTGATAGATCCGCCGGATTATGATGCCGACGGTTGACTCGCCTCATCAGCAACCCTAGCAAATGGCATCCGAGACAAAACACGGGCGGGAATATGAGAAATGTCAGAAAACATAAGGCTTGATGTTACAGGTCCGCACCCTAACTTAGCATCAAAGAAAATGGATCATAGAGAGGCAGAGTGGCCCTCCTCCTCCAAAACTTCAACTTCTTTCACTTACCTGAGGAAGATTAGCGTCTAGCTGCCGTTGGAGACTATCTCTCTCCTTTTCTAGTTCTTGGTACTTAGATTCTAACTCGCTCAGTCTCTCCTGAGTCTCCCGAATCGTGTCTAAAAGTTTGTCTCTCTCGTCTAGCATTGATACCATAAGCTGTTCAAAATTAGCGTCATCTCCGCTAAACTGGGATCCCCGTTGGGAGATGCTGTCCTCAGCTATGGTGGGCATAACATCACACATCATATTCCACATTTTGAAGGAAATTCAGCCCACTGGCCGTATTATTACTTCAAACCTTCAGCGACTGTGCTCATCGACTGGCTCCACCACCTTCACACCCACTTCCTAACACTTTTCATGGTCATATTTACCAGTCTGACTTACACAGTACGAACTCACTTAGCTCAACGAACATTCACAAGCTTTATGAACCACATTCAGCACTCCATAGTCACGATATCATTCACTATTCACCAGAAGTTGGCTGCCCGTCCGACCCGACCGCTATCGAGCGTCGGCCATTTTCAAGACTGCCTCGGTCTCCCTCTGTCCGAATCCCTCAAAGATGCTCGCAGCTCTGTCTTCGCCTCACCAATTCTCACCCACTGGCCACTCCTTACTCCCTTGAAAACCTTCCCTTAAGGTTACAGACATATTTCTTTCATCAAAATTGTTTTCAATGGTGTGATTAAGCGCACTATTGGCCGCTAAAATTAAATAATCCCACGAAAGGTTTCATCGGAGTACCCCATAATTACGACGGTGGTGGCCTGATGTGTACTACAGCGGGATCGTATGAATGAAAGGTACTGTCTAAAGTGTTCAAAATGGTCATCAACCTGAGCACCAGACACTTGCCTACCAACCACAGACACACGGGGGAAATGAAATCACCGTTTGATGCATCATATGCACTTGAGTAATTCAAAGTACAAGAGAAATGGAGGTATGTAAATTCCGCACATCGGGGCAGATCACCGGCGACTTATTAGCGGGGACCTGTGTGGTGCGGCAGGTATTCCGCTTGTGTTTGTGCGATAATAACCATTATTGTGGTGTTGATTTAACCCACAGTTCATTTATCAGTGTAGAGAGATGACCCAAATGGATCCAATAATTCAGGGACGTACGTACACGCTCAAACGCAGACACAACCGGACAGACAAACCTACACACAAACACACACACACAAAAGTAGACACACCAGAGCTTTAACTGAGTATTTCCTCCCTGGGCAGGACTGTAATTATCAATCTTTTCAGATTTTAAGGTCAAATGAACGTGGTACACAGCATTATCTTCATCGTAGGAAAACTACAGAAGTGGTTGCCGAATGATGTAACACGCCATATAACCACACCACAGCTACACACACACACACACACACACGCCAGTATACCACACTAAAACACACTAGCACATACAACTACACTATAGTAACATACGTGACCACACTATACTAACATACACCAAAATACCAGACTCACACCACCATTCCACGTTAACCCTGCATTATAAATTAACACACACACACTGCTACACCACATTAAAACACGTCACTATATACCACTAAACCAGATACTACTATACTTTACTAACACAAACCAGTACACTGCACAAAAATTACACCACTGTATCAAAGTAACATAAACCCCTCATAGTGCTGTGACATATCACCACACACCAATGTACCCTATTAACACACACCACCATGTTGTTCGAACACACAACACTATACTAGACTTAACACACACCATACCACACCAACACATATTATTATACAACACTGACACCCATCAATATACCACACTCCACTATTCTACACGGAACATAGCACTGTACAACAAATACAGGCAGTATACTTCAAACTCTATAATACTGACACACACTACTGTACCACATCAACATACACTGCATCTTCCCAGTCTACTTTCTCACGGATGGGTATGACATTTGCCCTATTCTGCTCTCTTGGCACCTTGTCTTTCTCCAGTGACATTTTGAACAGTATTTCAAGTGATTTGTCAAGTGTACATGGAAATATTTCCAGGACATGGTGAAATTTCACAATCATGAGTCCTCTATGGGATAAAATTCTATTATTCTGTTATGTCTTTGCTCGAATTCTCAATACTTTTTCATTCCACCCCACTGGCATTGGGTTAGAGTCTTTGAAAAAACAATGTAAAACTTTTCATTCATTTGCTCACATACCCATGCATGATCCTCTATAACTCTTCCCTTGGCTAAATTTGCTGGTCTTACATTGACAATTTACCGCCTGATTAATGTGTGGAAAAATCTTTTCAATGTTTCTTTGTTCCAACTTTTATATCCTATTATAAATATTCCTTGCTCTCTCATTGGGAAAGAGCCTTTACTTTGCTAACCCCCCTCCTCCCCCTTTTTTTTTTAGGCCAGACCACATCACTTGGACTTTGGGTCTGCATATCTACGTAACTGATATCTTGCAAATGCTGGCTGGCTGGAGTGTTACCTATATCTTTTCCACAGCACATCTTGATGCTCCTTTACTTCTTGACTCGGTACATGAGGTTGGAAGTACTTATGTTCCTCTTCCTTTAATGTAAATTTTACAGATCCCTTCACCACAAAGCCCTGGTTGCTGGGAACTGAACCCCATTTCCCAATTTGTGTGTAAATACCTATTTGTACTGTAGACATTTAGTTTTACACTTGTGGGGCCCCATCTCTTCAACATTCATACAATTTCTTATACCTATGCATGCTGTCTGCATTAACGAATTCTTTAGTAATTTTGTTCCATTCACAGACGACTATTATACTTTAAGTGATCTTTAAATCTTTTCTAAGAAGATTCTTGCTTAATTTCATGCTATGTCCTTTTTATCTTTCTATGAACTGTTCACTGTTTCGGTCATCAATCTGGCTTAAAAACTTATAGTTTGTGATCAGGTCACCCCTAACTCCTATCTCTTCAAAGCTGAGCAATATCAAAACTTCTGGCCTTTCTTTGTAACTCAGCCCCCTTAAATGTGGCACCATCCATGTTGCCCTCCTCTGGACCTTCTCAATTAGCTCCTTGTGCGGTAATCAAACTTGTGAAGCACATTCTAGTTTTGGTCATGTGTAGTATATAAAAAGCTTGCCAAATATTTCCTTATCCATATGCTTGAAAGCCATTCTATGCCAGCATAAATCTTTGTCTCCTTAACAATTCTCCTGTAGGATGCTGGCAACTGGTTGGGGATGATGTTGACTCCCAAATCATTCTCACACACAGAATTCTGAAGCTTATTCCCTGATAGTTAATTATCACACTGAAGCCCTATTTCACTTTGTCCCATCCTCTCTATTTTACATTTTCTCGGATTGAATTTCATCAACCTTGTATCAGACTAACTAACTATGGAGGAAACTGAAAAGAGAGGATGACTCAATTAGCTGACAAAAGCTAATGGAATCTTCCTCACTTTTCACTTTCCTCGTTGACTTATTCATCAAATGCAAACATATCCAGGTAGGAGTCCATACCTATGAGAGAGTCATTCACATAGATCACGAGGAGTAATGGTCCCAAAACAGAAGCCTGGTGCACTCCACTGATGACCTCCACCCTTCTATAGAAGGCTCCATTGACATGCGTCCTTTTCTCCCGTCCACTGAGATAATCTTTTCATCGTAGGAGTCTTCCCCTTATCCCTGCCTGGCATTCCAGCTTCTTAAATCAGCCTCCCATGCGGCTCAACGTCAAAAGCTTTTCGGCAGTCAAGATATATCATAAAATCCACCGAGCCCTCCCTTTTGTTCAAGACAGAGCTCACTCTCTTATGGATGTCTAAGTGTATGTGTGAGTTTATGTGGCTCATGTGGCAGTAGTAAGTTCACCATAACAGAAAATTGTCACCGGAAGGTTAACTGACGTCAACGTCTTCTCCATCTAATAGATGTATACAATTTATCCGCTCAACATACTGGCACACACAAGATCATGGTTATCTCACATGCAAGTTCTTTATGTAAACATAACAGTTATTATGATGATTTATATTAGATGGATGTGCTGGTGATCAAGGTCTTAGTATTAATATAACAGTTATCATGATGATGTAAACAGGATGAATATACTGGCAATGAAGACATTATGATGATATAAAGGAATTAATTGTAAAACCACTAATAAATATTGTACTTCTTTACAGCTGGCAGAGCAATCCTGACCTACAGCCTAGTGTCCCCGTAAGTTACAAGCAGATGTTGAGTTTGCTTCTTTCAAAATTTAATTATTTTCTATTTGTCTAGATATATAGAGACAAAGTATTTCATTGATATCATGATAAAGGCTACATGTTTAGTGGTAGGCAGAAGGCAAGGAGACAGCACTCGTACACGTAGGAGGGTGACAAGTGGACTCGAGTGAGCCTAGGTCGGACAAAATACTGAATACCAATCGTGCATTTGGTAACAAGAATGACGACACAGAGGAAATGGCGACACTGATAGCAGTACAAAGGAAGGTCAAATGCATCACATGAAACCATTACAGTAATACAGAATGTGCGTGTGTTGAAAGTGGTACAGGAAAGGTTCTTGTGGACATCAAATACATAATGTGTAATATACACATTACAGAGCGAAACCGTAAGTTACGCATGAAAAGTTACGTGATTCATTTTTTGCAATTATGATACATAAACGTGATGGTAAACACGGGGTGTACGGTGAGCACTGTATTCCTTTGCGCTACCTCTCGCAGCAGGGGAAGCATGGCGTCCACAGTCAAGTAGCCGCTGACGGCGGTACAAATCATGGTTGATCGCGCTGGTATAGTACAGGAGTCACTTCTATCCTTATGAGGCTCCTGCAGCACTGAGGAAGTTGGCCCCGCGTCCTGTGGTCGGGACCACAGTTTAGTGTTGTGAAGTGTGCAGTGCGTCTCTGTGCAAAGCGTGTAGGGCAATTGAGTAGTGAGAGTTCGGTGTCTTCTTTTTAAGGTAGTTGCATCGTGGGCATGAAAGGTCTTGGGATGCGTTCAAGCGGTGTTTGTAGTGAGGTAGCAGAAGGCTTAATATAAACACAGAGGTACGATACTGACAATATGCATCGATATATACAAAGATATGAACAAGGTGGGTTCCCAGTATATCAAATTGCGGATTAGAACATAAGAAAATAAGGAGTGAGGACACTGCAAGAGGCCTATTTGCCCATGCTAGGCAGGTTCTGAGTCCGTCCACCTTACAACCGACCGACTGGTTCCATAAACACATCCAACCTTCGTTTAAAGCTACCTAAAGACCTACCTTCCACTATTGTACCTGGCAACTTATTCCATAAATCTACTTCCCTATTCCCAAACCAATGTTTACCCACATCTGACCTGAATCTATCTTTTCCTAATTCAAATCCATTATTTCTTGTTCTCTCTGATGGCGCCATACGAAGAACTTTATTCATGCGCCATTCTAAGAACTTTTTTTTCTTATAGAATCCAGCATTTCATCGACGGTTACTTGAAACCTTGCAACAAAAAGCCTTTTGGCATAATGCAGCTATAGTGTCAATACAGTGCTCCACTGTGGGTCTGTCACACGCAGAGCAAAGAGGACACATGGAAGACTCAAGAAGTATGGATTTTTCCGCGACTTGCCATATGCATCTGTTACCTCGGCGGACTCTGGCAACCCTGGTCAGTTTCTGCGCCTTCCGTAATGGTATTTCTATCAAACCAGAAGAGATCATGATTTTTGATGCTACAGCTACCAGGTCTTGCAGCATCTCTCGTAGTGGTTTTTGGGTGGGTTGGGAGGTTGGGGGGGAGGTCGCATTGCGATGAGAACTTTGCACGAACAGGTCTAGTGGAAGGACCTGGGGGGCAGAGAGACATATTCTTAAAGCGAGGGTTGCGGATATTCAAAGAATCGAGAGAAAATGAAGAAGTTTGATTAAAATGCTCTTTCAGGAACTGGCGTGTACGTTAGAGTATGTGTCCGAGTGATAACAGCGCACTTGTATTAAAGAAAACTTACAAGTAAGTGAGGCCATTTTAGTTCGGAGGGTGTTATGCATGCCGTGAAGAGGATATGTAGGAGGGAAGATTAGATTAAGGGGAAGTTTTACCGTAGAACTGATGATGACACTGTCGTTTCACGGTGAGCAATGAGACTCATCTGACGAAAAGGTGGGCCAATGATTGAAGAGGGAATAGGACTGTAAGTGCGAAAGATAGGCCTAAGTGAGTAAGGGAATATGTCCATGATAGGTGTAAGTAGGATCAATGGTACTATTACAAATAGACTTATACAAAAGAGAGAAATGCCAATCATATTTCGGAATAGGCCTATAAGAGTAAGGAATAGGTTAAACAGAGCAATGATAGACCTGTGGGACTAAGGCCTTGTTTGTGAAAGTAAAAAGGTTTGATTACGTAAGGGGGGAAGAAAGAGCTAAGTCTCTTATGTTTAGGGTAGATCTTTTCGAGTGAGAGTTTTGCCTATACAGGGTAGACCTGTGAGAATACAAGGTAAACCTGTGGAGTTCAAGGTAGACTTGTGAGGGACCAGTGTGTCGACCAGTTAGAGTTCAAGGTAGACTTGTGACGGTACAGGGAAGACCTGTGACATTACAGAATAGACGTATGACAGTACAGGCTGAACCTGTAACAGTTCAGGGTAGATGTGGGACAGTACTAGGTAGACTTGTGACAGTGCAGGCTAGACACATGATAGTACAGGATAGGTATGTCATATTGCAGGCATCGATAAGAAACTTTATGGAATGCCCACGGCAGGAAAGGAATGATTTCTGGGAATAATGTAAGCCTGATGGTATAGGGTAGGCCTGGTAGTAAGAGTAGGACTGAAAGCAAAAGGATGATTCTGAGAGTAAAGTGTATGCAAGTTTAGGGTTAGGTCTAAGAGTATAGGGTAATGCTCCAGTCCAGTCAATTGAGAAACCTGTCGATGAGGAAAACATTTGATATTTAGTTTTAGACTGAAACGAAGATCTCGTTAATGATTTTGGAGTTGGAAAAATCACCGAAAGATTTATTTCGAACTAACTTTAAAAATTGCTTGTTATGTTGGTTAACATGAAAGTCGCAAGAAAATACCAGATTTTAGACTTGTAAATCTTAATGACTTCACTTTGCTCTTAACAGGTACATCTAGCATGATAGCGTCAATCAAAACAGTTTGGACGATAAAGCCACAATGCATGACAATAGTGCCACAATGACCTTACAGTCGCCATGACAATATAACCACGATGACAATATTGTCACTATGACAATATAGTCAGCATAACTTAGAAGAGCTTCAATAATACTTTCAAAGCAGTAGAAGGGATAAATGCGCCAATATGTTGCATATGGTCTTTCCCCAAGACAAAGACAAAATGGAGGAAATATGAAATAAAGATGCAAAAAGGTAAATAAAGATAAATAAAAGAATAGAATAAAGAATATATACCGTCTAAAAAAATAGCATATAGGATAATCAACATGCATGTATTTTGCGCAAATTCTATATATTTTCTTTGAAAAAATAAAGAATCTTATACGTCGAAGTAATATCCAGTATGAGAGATACATTTTTGAAAATATGAAAAAAAAGACTGAAGTGTTTAGTAGTTATGTTGAAAGCAAGATAGTTATTACCCATTCAACTGGTCCATTAATTTCATTGACTCGACAACGAAATCGTGTGGCAAGGAACTTTTATTTTCACCTGTATTTACGACTGCAAACACGACTTACGTCCGGAATCCATTTCCAATGCTAAGAAAGAATAAGTGTTCTGCAACATATTGACAAAATTTGAAGTTATAGTATCAGCATACAAATGGAAGGAAAGTAAAGAAAACGACAGCTACAGTTATATTCTATCCGAGGATAATGAAAAAGGCGAAAAATGACATAGTTAAGCCCATGATTGCTTTTTTTAAGTAAGTCACTTGCTACAGGGAAAGTTCCGTGGGCATTAGAATTTGCAAGTGTAACACCGGTATTCATAAAAGACAGTGAATCATGGCCCAAAAATTATTGTCCAGTTAGCTTAACTTCTGCAGTTGCAAAGCTTACGGAAATCATTATTCGGGACAAGAGTGTAAACCATTTAGATGGCCCCACTTAATATACGATTCTCAGCACGGTATCGGCCATATCGCTCATGTTCGATCTGCTTCACTTCCTTTAAGGTATAATAAACAAGTACGATGAAAGTAAAGCATTCGATATCATCTATAAAGATATTCAGAAGTATTCAATAAAGTTCCGCATCAAAGGTTACTAGCAAACGTTAACTATATGGTATAGATGGGGTTGTAACTCAGTGGTTAGGATATTGGTTGGCCAATGATAAACAAAGGAGTGAGTAACGAGCAAACCTAATTAGAATGGCTAACCGTAAGAATTGCTCTACCACAGGGATTAGTCTTGAGACCAGTTCTCTTTCTCATGTATAACATTGACATAAACAATGAGCTGCATTGTAAGATATCGAAGTCGTACACGATAGAAGTTGGTAAATGAATCTACAACTGAAATCGAATATCTGCAACTTTAAATTGACATAGAGAAACTGATGGAAGGCGATCATTGGTGGAAAATGAATCTATATGTTAATTAGTGCAAAGTTTTATATATCGGTAGTGAAAACGAGATGGCACATGAGAAAATAAGATTTGGGTGTAATAATCTATGGTGAGCTAAAGTATGGAGTAAATCAAAGCAATAGAAATGGCGTACATTGTTTTTGGTGTCATAGTTGGGGCTTCCAACTTTAAGTTCAGGGAAATCATTCTCACTCTTTACAGTTCATTAGTGCGTTGTTATCTTGAATATTGTGCTCAGTTTTGGTCATCCGATTTGAAAAAAAAAATAAAGTCAGACGAAATGGGGAGAATACAGTGTCGAATTACCGAGATGATTCCAGGACTGAAAAACAAATCCTATGAGAGTCACTTAAACGACTTGAATCCATTTGCTGTGAGAAAAAGAAGATTAGGAGGTGATCTAACACGGTATTCAAAATGATCAAAGGCTTCGATGATCTCGATCTAGAAAGCTATTTTAGGCTTGACGCGTCTGATCCCTGTTATTGTAACGAATACAAACTCGCATGCAAACAAAAGGAGGAGCGAAAAAGCTTTGAAATATTGTGGAGAGGCCTGGAGAGAATCCACAACTCATCCATGAATCTAACAGGAGTAGACTGTCAATTAAAGAGCAGCTGAACATATGAAATGATTCAGAGTTTCAAGGGACGATGAAACGATGTGCGAAGAGATGAATGAAAAGGTAAGATCTTTTTTTTATGACGGAAGACAATCTAACCCCAACACTAATGGGATGGAATAGGGAGGAGGTCTTCGATAGTACTGAGATATCTAGAAAAGACATTAACAAAATACCAAAGCAACTTGACCCATACATGACTCATGGGTCCTGATGACATTTCAGGACATTTTTTTAGTTTCTTTTGGAGACGTCGTTGGAGAAAGACAAAGCGCCGAGGAAGTGGAAATGGTGAAAACGTTATACCCATCTATAAGAAAAAAGACTGGGAAGAATCGTTGAACGACCGAGAGGTCTCACTGACAAGTGTGGTCTTTGAGGTATTGGCGCAGATAATCAGAAAGTAAATGGATGACCCCTACAGAGAATAGATTAATTACGTAAAGGACATCATGGTTTCAAGGACATCATTGGGAGAGTAGGCTCAGTATTAGACAAAATAGAAAGCTGAGTCGACTGTTTCTATCTGGACTGCCAGAATGCAGGTAACCCTGAGCTGCACGGGAGGTTGATGAAGGAGTTGGATCACCAGGAAGGAATAAAGAGGTAACTCATTCGATGGATATGGGAAAGATAGGAGAAAAGTAACTGTTGGAAAGAAGTGCATATTAATGATGACACTATATATTTTTTCAAGATATCTTAACGAAAGAGAACATATACACAGTGATAACGAAAAAAAAAACAATCAGGATGGCACAGGCTATAAAGATATGCTATTCTCACACAGGGTAAAATGCAAATGATTGGGGATTCAATCATAAAAAGAAAGACGAAAGAAAGACTGGGGGATTTTTGATTGTCGTGGAGATGGAGAGTCACAGGGACAAGTTCTGGGTGGGTAGAGTGGAAAATATCCTGAAGCAGTATGTCAGTGAGGACACTTGGATGAGAGGAACTTCTAAACATTCAACACTAGATCTTATTTTCATGCAGTGTACCATCGAAGTTGAGAATATCATATACGACGTATCGAATACGATATGGTAAATGAGGCGTAAGACTAGACTCAAGAAGACGTGATCGTGAAAGCAACATATAACTCAACAATTTATATGGAAACATCAACTGGGCTGATGGAGTTCAGTAGCCATGAGCTAAAGAATTGTGGTGGAAGGTACTGTGAAGTTTATTAGTAAGGAGTAGGAACATGGATACCTTTAGCCTCAGTTGTAGAGGGAAGGTTGAGAGAGGGATGAAATGTTCAATGATGGATTTCACAAAAGCAATGAAACTTCGTGATATTCTTTGACGAAGTTACAGGTGACATGCCAGCCAGCCAACATTTATAAAGTATCAGGGAGAATGAACCCAAATATGATAGGGTCAGAAAGGAACAATAGAGGAACTTTGAAAAATATATTGCGGACAAGGAAAAGGGATAATCCAGAACTTTTTCATAAATTCATCATAAGTAAATTGTTGGTTGAAGAGTATCTAACCAGGATAAGGGACTCAGACATGATAATTATTGAGTTAAATATCAAATTACATGGATACGTAGGCCACATAGACCCAAGGTCCAAGCGAGGTGGTCTGGCCTTAACGCTAAAAAAAGAAGTTGTAAGTAGTAGAAGAGGATTGCAAAGGAAAAGTTCCCTCCCCACCCTACACTCCCTCGGACCACGCTGGCAGGAAAACAAGTAGAAAAAATATCTTGCAGGATTGATAAGCCTGAAGGAAATCTTCATAAGGAAGTCAAAAGATAGAATAAACATGAGTAGGTCATGCATCCCATCACCAACGACATGCATCCCTTCACTTTTTGCTATAGAGACAATACTAAGGATAAACTTAAGGTCCAACCTCTCGCCTTACCATGGCAATATTACTCCTGTTGTTGAAGAATGATACAATAATTCGTATGTGCTCTCTCAAAGCAGGTGACATGGGTTAATCGTTGTTACCGCAGCATAGCCAGGGAGAGATCAGAGACTGAGAAAGTAGCATGATATACCAATGTGTTAAGATGACTGATTAAATGAATTATCCAATACCGAAGAGTCACAAGTGATGATCAAGCCTAATTCTGAAGATATTAAGGGT
>JAUUDW010551217.1:0-12063 GCA_032361385.1 Panulirus guttatus | reverse complement strand
CCCCCGAATATCTCAATACCTACACAAATTCAAAGGCCTTCATAAGTATATATACACACACGTCATTCATCATAATGTGTGTGTGTGGGGGCCTGGATGTCACTCGCTTTCCACTCGAATCGCGTGGTGCTCCAGCTATGAGAATTTCACGTAGTCTGTGGCTGTCCCAGAGCGTCACATGTAAGTAGACCCATCAGTTAGGTAGGGCGCCCAAGCACGTCACATTACCCGACCCAGTTAGTGGGATGCCCCACACCAGACCCAGTTACAGTAGGGTGTCCCAGCGCGTCACATCACCCGACCTTTCTATGTGCTCTACAGCGCTCCATAATAACAGCCTGAGCGAAATAAATTTAACTAGATACGTGGTCGTTGCGGAAAATTGTGGTTTTATTACCCAATTTACAAACCCGTTCTGAAATGAAATGGCCAATCCTGAGTGCTGGTGCCCGGGACGAAATGCCTGAACGTTAAATTAGTATGTAAGTTCAGACTGGAAGCCAGCGTGAGAAATCACAAGAGATTCCGTGATAATATTGTGAAAGTAATCTTCACAATTTACATTACAGAATGCTGTGACTCATTCTGAGGGCTCAAAACACACAGACATACACAAACAAAACTTAAAGAAGTTTAAAAAGTTTAACAGAGAATGTTTAAGAGTGTAAAAAAAACAAGTATGCAGTTACAGGTAAGGAATAATCACGGACACATACACTCGAAGTGGTTTATTTAACCACTGATCCTGTGACAGTTTTCAGTAATGTAACCTTATCATACTGCGTTTCCTGAAGGCCAAAAATTTTCGAAAGTCCATCGACCAGGAGGAACAGAAAAACAACACTAGCGGAAGACGTAGCCTAATCCCATCAATGTTTTTCTTTCTACTGACGACGACGGCTTTCAATCAAAACAGTCACCCTTTAATATTTACAAAGTCGTCATTTTAGCCCCAATTTATGAACTACTAAATCTAAACACTTAAGGGTCGGTCCTGACCTACATGCAGGGGAGATAAGTCCACAAAACTACTACACAAGAAATTTGCTCGAAAGAGAAACTTGTTCGGGGAGTTAGTTCGGTGCAACACAAGACGATGTTTTGTTACTACTCAACTAACCGCAAGAGAGAATTTCTCGAACTAATTACTCCGCTGGGAGAAGGGCACTGGTCTGCAACACGCTAATGTGAAAGAAGGCATTTTTGGTCTCAAATTACGAGGCAATTCCGGTGATCATAATAAGGTCAGCCATCTCAATCTCCTCGCGTAGCTCTTGAAAAATGCGACAGAGAATTTGGAAATGTTATGATCCGGACGGCTAGGCTGTTAATTTTAATCTGAGAAATCCACTCATTCATTAAAGTCTCCTACAGTCCACCCATGTACACAGTTTCGTATATATGCTAGAAGGTCAACATTTGAATCTTTCCCAAACCTTTATTCATTAGTCAAGACCCATTTGGACTATAAGCATCATCGTTTCTACTGAATTAAAATCTTACAATCACAAAATCAAGATTAAAATATGTATAATGATTAAGGAGACCAAAAACAAAACGATGTGCTAAAATAAATCATCTTTCGAATTATTTCTTGAGGCCGGACAAAATCAAATTCTAAAGGCCATTGTTTTTTTCCTGACTTCCTCTGCCTAAAGTTTCAATTACGGAAAGTTGATCAGATTTAATCAGTTCTTTATTAACAGCCAGGCCAACACCAGCAATAATTCATTCAACCCATCAATACTGCCTATTCAGTTGTAGTTGCAATGCCTTCGCAATAGTAATCCACAGTATAACATCCACGCCTCATCCATACCCGTTATAGGCAACGCCACGAACTCGTAATTCATTTCTTTCATCCACAACAAATAACATCCTCCACCAGCACTATAATACAACCCACACATCATTATAGTAGCCATAACAACGAAGCTACAAGCCCTAACACACAAGTGTTCCCTGGCATCCCGTGCCGACACCAAGAGGTCTCCATCCGTTAGCGTTTATGGAGGAAGGTGGGAGGAGTGCTAAGAGCAGGCGGCTACTACTACTCCTCCGGGAGCGCTGCTTCCCGCTGGCGTCTACGAAATTCATCTTAACCCACGCACGTCCTCTTCCCCTTCCTGCTGCGCCATGGACGGTATCCCTACCATGAGTGGTTTGCTCGAACCCGAAGGAGAAACAAGACCTACCAAGACAAAGTTAAGGGAGGTCTGTAAAGATGAGGCTGCCTCTTCCTTCTCCAACAACGGGGCCCTATAGCTGCCAGATTCTCCACATATATACAAGGTTAAGAGACAGGACAACGCGAGTATAAAACTCTCTCCCCGTCTCACACACACACACACACACACACACACACAAGAGAGAGAAGGTCCTGAGGAGGGCAACAACGACAGTAAAAAAATTAAGACGTCTAAATTACATGGAAAGGCTAAATGCTTTAGATCTGCCTACCTTGGAAGAGAAAAGAGTAAGGAGTGACCTGATCACAGCCTTTAGGCGTAGTAAACAGATCGATGACGTGGTCAGTAAATTGTTCTTCGAGAGATGTAAGGAAAGAGGAATCACAGGACACAATATGAAATCAAGCAATAAACTTGTAAAAAAAGTAAAGAAGTAATTCTATAGAATAAGAGTGGTGGATGAAGGGATAAGATTGACTAAGGACGTGGGTAATGGAGACAGCATGCATAAATTTACGTCGAAATAGGAGAGAAAATTCAAAAGAAGGTAAAACTCCTTCCCCGTTCAGTACAAACAGGTAATACAACACCCAAGTACACACAGAACAACGGTAACACAATAAACCACCAATTATAAACTACAATACCAAACCCCAATGCATAATTATTCTCACTCTTCTAAGCTCCTCAAACTTCACTTCAATTTACATATTTACATGTCCTAATTTCCCCGCGCCGAACCCGGAAAACACCTTCAGCTTCCCTACAAGACCACCATCTACACTATGAAGACTGAGGAAACTTTCAAAATCCTTTTTTTTTTTCCTATATCCTCGACAAGAGCCTTCCCTAACTAACAAAGGAATCATGAAATGATAACAGAAATCACTGGATATTCATTATCTCTCAGCTCGGGCATATCGTTTAATTTTTTACATTTTTTGTGTTCGTCAGGAATTTTATGTAATTAAGCCTTCGTGATGGAGTCTAGAAGCATGGGGAGGGGCTTGGTGATTTTATCTATTATCTCGTACGAGAGATATACTTCGTCAGGACTAAATACCAGTTCACGTAATGTAGTGCCGAGTGTAACCGTTGATGGGTGCAGAAGAGCGCGTTCTCCGCTACTAGCCAGACTACCGAACCTTAAGGATTCTTTACGCTCAGCCTTCCTTCGTGGGCCGGCGGTCCTGTGGACCATTTTGATCAGTGAGACTTAATTAAACGCCGTTTTGGAGGACCTGTTTAGCGCTGTGACGGTCTTTCGATACATTGGGAAACCTCACCATCCAGTGCTGTTACTGTGACCGTCTCGGTAGCAAGGCGGGTGAAGGACCTAGGCGAAGAGCGGCATCGGATCAGTGGTATCCATACCAGAGGGCCTGATGGATCAAGAAACGAATCTCGACGATAAAATCCATACTGTGTCCGAAGCGGTGCAACAGGAGGAGGGGCAGCAGGGCGTGGTGTTGAAATACAGTAAGTCTTCGTTTTCCAAAGCCCCGCAGGCGTGAGTCCTGTGGGAGATGCGTGATGGAAGATTTCCCTTGGGCTTTGGCTTCAAGGTAGCGTAAGTTTTGGCACATTACCATTGGTTATTTCCAGAGATACGATCTTGAGTTAATCTGAACTAAAGTGTCGATTAGAATCGTACGCTCCGTCTCATTTAAGGGTCTGAGAGAAATCGAATATTAAACACTCTGGCACTTGGTGTTCAGAGTACCTAAACTTGTTGGTGCAGAAGTCATGGTAGAGTATCGTGCCCAGTCCTCTTCCTATCGACGGTGCGACCACTGGGTATGATGGCCTGGCGTTTGACCAGACTCTCAAACGGCCGTCCCGTTGTGCTCAAGAGCTTAAGTTTTGCATCTTCTGGTCTTGTTTGAAGCCCAGGGATCGCGTCTGAATCTCTTTATACGAAACGGCCTTTATTTTCCCATTTCTTAAAGCCACCTCTCTACCCACGACCACACCTGATACTCGCATTTAGAACGTTCATGTTTCGTATAGCGTGCACAGTTTAACATAGGTCCATGGTGTATGTTATTATATGTCTGTGCATATTGGGAGGGAACTTCACACTAAAAAGGCGAACCACTTCATCATTTTCTCATATTTTGTCTTTCGCTAAATTCTCCTGGCTGAGCTTGCACCTAGAGTCCACAACTGTGATGCTAAAGCAGTACTCCTTAAGTCCCTCCGTACATTTGCATAACGTGGAGCTGTACTCGTGTTCTGGACTCACCTACCATCAGAGATAATTGTAAAACTGTTCTCTGTTAACATCTTTGTGAGTGTTTTACATAAGGTTATTCTAATGTTACATGAGCAGCTGACTTAGCGGGGGCTCAAGAACTGATTTCTTTAGATATCGCTATGTACGTGGCGATAATGTACTCCGTAACGTCTAGGTCGGGTGTTGTTGACCTCATTGAGAGACCAGCTGTCTGTAGACGACCTTCAACATATATCCAATCTTATATCGGGTCTGAAATCACAATCAAGAACAAATTATTTCACCCAGACCCTCACTAGAGATAGTACTGATGATAGAATATATTTATTTTTATTCAGTACACCATTGGGAAATCGACCATGGACCACAGGTTATAATCCCTGATATAAGTGGATCCCATTTTCGAGGGTTTGAGGCTTCACATCACGCAGGAGCAAGATGATTGACTCCTTTGTAGCGAGAAGTTCCTTGATGAATATTGTGCTTCATTCGGGTTGTTTGGGCTTTAGGCCTATCAACTGCCAAGGCCAACAAGGCCGTCAGCGTCAAGCTACATCCACCAACCGAAATTCTATAACACCTTTTAAGGGTGTTAAAGATAATTCTAAAAACCACATACACTATCAGTGTATTGGACCCATGTTCAGTTATAACATTGACGATGTGTCATATAGCCTCGGCGATGTAAATTTTTCACGTGAGGGGTATAGTTATGTAAACAGGTCTTCCAGTAATTCCACAACTTCGATATATATATATATATATATATATATATATATATATATTAGTGAGTGTGCAGATGGTGGAATAACTTCATAAATTTAGGGTTGAAGGGCATAATAACTGGAGTGTGGTGGCTGGTTCCGTGGTAACAGGTTGTTATGGGGAGCTGTGTGTGTGTGTGTGTATAGGCACTGGATATCTGTATGTACCACCTGAGGTGAGAGTGAGCTTACGAACAGATGTGACGCGTTTGCACAGGTGTCGCACATGCGTGGCACTCGCTCGTATAGATAAAATGAAATCCCGGCTGCTCATCCTTTCCAAAATGGAATATATTCGTGACGGGCTGTTTTATAGTAGGGTAGGGTAACTAGAGAAAGGATTCCTTGAATCGTCTGCCACATATCCAGTAGATAAAAGTTTTGGGAGGTCCGTGGACGGCGGAGAACATTGGAGAACATTTGTTTTTCATTTTTTTTTTATTCTTACGTAGAAAGTTGCCTGCCTTGAAAAAAAAGATTATGATCATATTAAGTTTTCGGGAATGAACCGTTGAACAATGTATTTGAATAGCAAACAAATACTAAGTATGATTTTGAGTCTTGTTAGATAGGCATTCTAAGATGTCTTGAATTTTTCCGTCTGACGCACACCAGATGCGCCTAATTTAAGTGTTTTATTACCTTCTCCTTGGGAAAGTCAGGTGTCAGCGTGATTTCTACGATGTTGTTCTTCGATACGTGAAGCCCTTAGAACATGCAGCAAGAGCTACACCTCCCTTGCTTCCTCTACAGTCAGTCCTTTAAGATAAGAATTTACGGTCCATTAAGTTGATTTTTCATGCCGAGTGGGTCTGATTTTTCCCACAACTAGTCCTCAGCCTGTGCCTCATTGAATATATTATAAACCAGCCTCTTCCGTAATGTTAGCCCCAACATTTCTAGCTTTGCGGTGTTGTTACCCCTAATTCTTTCCTTTTTTTAACGTGAAATAATCCTCTGTGTGGTTCTACAATGTTTTTTGTCCTCTATGTTAGGTTCGTGTGTGTGTTGCATTCCCTTATGGTTCTCCCGTGTTAACGTCTGCTACGGTTCTACAGTCTTTTTTGCCCCCTCTGTCTGATTTTGTAGTGCTGTCGCCCCCAGTGTCTGGATCTGCGATATTATTGCCCGTGTCTGGTTCTACCGTGTTGTTGCCCCGTCTCAGGTTCTACCGTGTTGTTGCCCCGTCTCAGGTTCTACCAAATTGTCGCCCCGTCTCAGGTTCTACTAGTTTGTCGCCCCGTCTCAGGTTTTACCAAATTGTCGCCCCGTCTCAGGTTCTACCGTGTTGTTGCCCCGTCTCAGGTTCTACTAAATTGTCGCACCGTCTCAGGTTCTACCGTGTTGTTGCCCCGTCTCAGGTTCTACCACATTATCGCCCCGTCTCAGGTTCTACCACATTGTCGCCCCGTCTCAGGTTCTACCGTGTTGTTGCCCCGTCTCAGGTTCTACTAAATTGTCGCATCGTCTCAGGTTCTACCGTGTTGTTGCCCCGTCTCAGGTTCTAGCACATTGTCGCCCCGTCTCAGGTTCTACCAAATTGTCGCCCCTTCTCGGTTCTGGTGGCTACTCCTAACCTCTTGTCGCTCTGTCGCAGGTAAATACCGTATTATCGTCGCTTTGTGCCTGGTTCTGAATTACTGTATTTTCGATCTTTATTTTCACCTGAACTGTTTTTACTTTATATTCTCACACTTGTCACTCCTTTACCCTCGCACCTTTCCCTACTTACACTTTACTGTCTCTCCATCTCCCATTCTGCTGTATAGTCACATCTGCCTTTGACTCCGTTGTCTTTTTTTCCTTGTGTTACCTCTCCTCAACATTCATTGTCTTTTTTTCCTTGTGTTACCTCTCCTCAACATTCACTTTCCATTTCTGTACGCAACACTTAGATTGAGAATGTTTAATCCACTCTGATGTGCCATTTTAATAGGACAGTTGCTTCGCAAGGTAAGCACACCCGCACAGTACAGGCTTCTCGTTAAACTCAGGTTCACAGATGGGAAGATTCATAGATTAGAGTTGTCAGTTAAAACTTGACCTTTGATATAATACTCGTTTCGTAGGATGCCATGGTGGAAATGTGGCTCTTCTCTTATTCGAATTTGTGGTCTCACATACGACAGTATCTTGATAGACAGCTCAGGGATATGTAAGCCTTTAATTATGTAACGCAGTTTAGGCTAAGCGACTACAGTTATGAAACACTTGTTCGTCAGGAATTATCTTGTTTCGATGGTCCTATGTTCCAAGTGGCACCGCGAGTGTCCTCGTACTGGGACAAGTATGGGCTGATTATCATGGCTGATAAATTTGAGGCGATTGCGAGTTTTTCTTTTTTTTTTTTCACCCACGCACACTTAGAAGGACGTTATGTACCCGGTAACTCCAAGGCACGTCAGTTGTCCATGGCTTTCGTCTTCTCGTTTTAACGAAGTTGAGGTGCATAAAGTAAGGCGTTAAGTGTAATTAAGGTTCCGTGGTAAAGTTATGTTAGGAGGCTGCTTAAAGAAAGGTTGGTTTGGTGATGTTAGATGTGTGCACAAAAACCACTCGAATGTGACTGCATTCTTTCACGGTATTTCAGACGCCCTTATTTCCCTCTTCATTCGACCTTACACGTAGTCATAGCGTATAATTTTGCTTGTTGCTACGTACATTAGTGCTGATTTGAAGAGTGTGCAGTATTTGTTCCCATTGGAAAAGTTATTCACCTCGCGAAACAAGTTTGTGCTGGAAGATTTAGAAATAAGTACGTGGAAGTAATCTAGCTGTGAAGTAAGTATGATTATGTGAAAGTAGCCTAAGAGCGGAGAAATAAGTATGTGGAAGTAGCCTAAGAGCGGAGAAATAAGTATGTGGAAGTATCCTATTAGCGGAGAAATTAGTATGTGGAAGTAGCCTAGGAGAGTATAATTATGTGGAAATGGCCTTGGAGCGGAATAAACGTATGTGGAAGTAGCTTAGTCAGTATAATTATATGGAAGTAACTTAGGAACGGAGAAATAACTGTGTGGAAGTAACTTAGGGGCGGAGAAATAAGTATTTGGAAGTAGCCTAGTCTGTGAAGTAACTTAGGGACGGATAAATAAGTATTTGGAAGTAGCCTAGTATGGAAATTAACTTAGGAACGGAGAAATAAGTATATGGAAGTAGACTAATAGTATAATTAAGTGGAAGTTGCCTAGGAACGAAGAAATAAGTATGTGGAAGTAGCCTAGGAACGGAGAAATAAGTATGTGGAAGTAGCTTAGTCACGAAAAGATAAGTATGTGAAAGTGGCCTAAGTCGGCGCTTTGAGTCTATCACCTTCCGTGTTGATATTTTTAATTATTGTCTGTGGACTGGTACCTTTATAGCCGTCTGTCGGTAGATCATCGGCAGAATATATGTATGTCTGCTTGTAAAAGCCTAAGCAATGTTTCTACGCTTGCTCGTCTTTATCTCATGGACGACGACCGATATGAACAGTTCAATGAGAGCTGATAACGGGGTTCCCCGGTCTTCGTTCCTCATACCCTACTGATAAAGGGTATCTTCCCCCCCTCATCCCCCTGAGGATGAGGTTCATCTATTAAAAGAACAGAGAAACAAGAACAGAACTTAAACATATGACCCAACCCCCTTCTACTTAGTATTATGTTATTGTGATCGATAGTTTTCCAGATGAATACACTATTCTGGATAAATAGTCAAGTCTCATGAGTACAGAATACATGTTGTTTGTTTCATGCATAGAGAGCAAATGTATGCCTGTATTAAACTGCAAGTTAAAAGTGCTGCATGGAAGGAATTAATCATTTTACATATGATGATTAAGTTAATCATTATTGAGTAATGACTGTCTGATAATGATATTTGACTTGATTCGTATTACTGAAGTTTCAGGTTTCTCGTTTTTACTTGACTTCTATAAAGTGCTTCTGACTTCATAGAAATTGTATCTGAATAAAAAATCTTTTCAAAATATATTTGCTGTTTGCTTTGTTAAATGACTAACTCATGCGCAGAAATGAACAAAGTTCAGATATAACTTTGTCTTGGAGCACAGTGGATGAGGGGCCACCGATCCTCAATTAGCTGTTGCATTGCTTGCGCTCAGAGCCTATTAAAAGTGTACCTGGTTGCCGACAAAGACACGGTACTGTTAAAGGACGGGTTTGAGGAATGGGGAAACAACGATTGCTCTTGGAGTCATATTCCTGTGGAGTCTGTAACCAGTTTTGCAATTCTTACTGCTATCCTCTGAAGAGTCGATCTAGTTCTGAGAAAGCTATGAACAACTTTTTCCCTTGGATCATTGAACTCGTGTGCAATGAAACCTTGCGAGTGATTTAACTACGTAACGCGCCCAGGCTGCAATATATAGAATTCAGATTAGGCGAATGGAATGACAGGTATGCTAAGAAGTGGCTTCCCCGTGGGGCATACACCACTATAGATATATTTTTTTAACCACCCCCAAATTCGCACAAAGTCTGGGTTCAGCATACCGAGTAACTGTAGTAGGGTCCAGTGTTTTAGACAATCCACATCCTGAACATCCTGCTCACACCTGCATATTTAAGTAAACACCATTACCAATTTATTCTGCCCTTGTAAAAGAATATCCACCCTAACCCTGACAACTTTGACAACGACAACAAAATTTCACAGACTTTATCCAAACCTATTAATCTAAACTAAAGCCTCCCATCCTCACTTATCCTGTCATGTCCTATCACATATATTTTATGCCAGATGGTCAAGCACAGACTTTTTCCCTTCCATTAAGAATCTCATCCTAGTAACAGACTCTTTTCCCTTCGTCTTTCTGCTTTTTTCCTGTGTTTTATCATTTTCCTTCTTTGTTATGCTTATAGCAGTGTATACATGGGTATAGCCGGGGGAAGGGGGGAAATGCCCTTCCCCTCCAATCACAACTATCTTCCCTGATCTCACAGCATTCTGTAAATTATGAAATTATTTATAAAACTGACTAAATATATGGATTTCTTACTCCTAGATACGTGCTTTTGTGGTAACTGTAAGCCTTCTACCATTTCTGTTGTTGCTGTCGTGTTCCTTCCCCCTTAAAGAAAATAAAAAAATACACCCATGGCTCCTTGCCAGGTCAGTTGGGACTGGACTGAAACCTCAGACCAGAACTGTGAACCAGTCTGACTTGGTATCAACTCTCGACGTCAACTTCCTTTTAAAATTTCGACTTCCAAGGGCAAAAGCTGAACCACTGGTCGTCCCTGACTACAGATCATTAACGACAGACTCGACACGTCGTGAGTAATACTGATACACACGGAACATCGTCATTAACTCGGGCTGACGTAACATCCTCTTACGTGTGATAAAAACAGCAAATGCTGCGTGGGGTATATACTCCATGCTCTTGGAAAGCACTTGATAGATAGGACCTGCAGATGACGCCATTTATGAAGGACGTTCCACATGTTCCCACCAAGGACGGACGTGCTTGGCGAAGTATGGGTCGAGTTATCATATCCTGGCTGCGCCACAAATCGTCTGTTATTGGTAGAATCCCTGCGGGTTGTAGTAGAGGCTGGGCTGAACTTATCACTTACAATGAAAGTGTCACACCGTCTGCCAGAATGAATCCGTGTGCAGGTGGGCATCTTGTAATCCAACGGAGAAATTTCCATTGACTTGATGCGGACAAGCATGCGCATCTACGCACTGGCGCACGCATCGACGCATGCGAGCTAGCATGTTACTTTTTTGTCTTAGGAACGTGAAAAACAGAAGTCATATATATTGCCGGTACAGTGCTGCTAAGAAGAATTACGGCGGATGCAAGTAATCCTGTCCCTTTAAGGTATTTGGCATCGGGAAATATGTGATGTAACATATCTAATTATATACAAGACTCTTAGTGTAACAGACGTAATCATGTTTGAATAAATGAACTAAGAAGGGGACATAGAACATAAACCACCTCACTCACGTATATCTACTGTTACAATCATGGCTTGGAATAATGTTTTGTTTTGCCTGTAGTTGCCACCAAGGCTTGGACGAGGAAAATTACAGGTACGACCGAAATTAGGAACCAACACACATTAATTTTGCACTATGTTGTGTGTGTCACCCCTTCATCATAACTAGATAATTTCCATCAGTCGACATGTAGTACAAGTATTCCTACAGAACTGAATTCAAATAAAATGGACATTGATTTATGGGTGCGCCAATATAATACCCCGCCAAACGTGTATATATATGTCGACGTCAGTAGGGAGCTCCCTAACCCGTGGCCAGTAGCTCGCTCCAGTTGTGTGTGTCGATGGCGGAAAGGAAAACCAAGTGTTTTGCGGGGCCCACGTCAAGAGACTGTACTGTGAAGCGTGTTGCTACATTCTCGTTGCTTTTAGTTGACTGTGTCATCGTTGGTGTGGATATTGCCACTCAAGGACAGTGCCTGAACTTGGAAAGATGAAGGGGCACTTTCTCGAAAGTAATAATTTCTTAGGATAAAAGTGTTGAAAATTAGCTGTGGCTTAATAACTGTGCATTTGGTTTATACGTATATATATATATATTTTTTTGACTGACAACGGTAGGAACGGGAAACATTGTCACTCAGGTCTGCCGGGTTTTCCACGTAGCGGTGGCGGAATTCCTGTTACCGGCATGTGTGCTCCCATGCGTGAAGTTGTTCTGACGTGGGGAGACTTGTGATGATTTTCCTTGTTTTCATACATCGATCGCCGTTTCCCGCTTTAGAGAGGTAGCGACAGGAAATAGACGAAGAAAGACACACACACACACACACACACACACACATATATATATATATATATATGTAGTATAATCTCACAGGAAAGGAGACGAAAACGATCAGCTCCTGTGAGATTAT
>JAUUDW010550996.1:0-12063 GCA_032361385.1 Panulirus guttatus | reverse complement strand
CATTGTGTCAATATGTAGTAGTTACTCCTTTGAGCAACAAGTGATACCATTTTCTGTGACGCTGTTTTTTCTGACACGGTTTTCTTTGATTGCAGGCGTGAGGGGCACTGTATGCATGCTGGCAATACAGTATCGACCTCGCTCACATTTTCCAGGTAAGACTCTCTTGCTGCATTACCGACAGTTTTTAAACTGCTCTTATGTTGGCCTAAGTTAATGAGGTTCTTAGTGGCCTGTAATTATAAGCACCAACTTACTTCTTTGCCTTGCATTCTTTTTGTTTTTTTTTCTTAAATATAAAGCTATTAATCCTGTGTGTCCTGAGATTTTAAGCATAAATTATACAAGTGTAGAATACAATAGGCTTTCATCTTTAAATTTCGTTCATAATGGATGCAGTGGCTGAATTATGTATATACATATTTTGCTTTTAAAGATTTTTTATTCGTAAATTCTGAATAACATGAATGGAACTATGATTGAGGTATTTCATTATAGCTTAGCAATATCGTAACGTGCTTGCAGTTTGCAATCATTTTTCCTTATATTTTCACCGTTTTACACTGTTGAGTTGTGAAAAGTGATTGAATGATTTTAGTTGAACTGAAAAGAACAGACCAATACTTTTAAAGTTTATTATTATGCATATACTTGATTCTAGTTTTATAGGACGTACGATAAAACATTTATCAGTATTCATATATAATTCAGGACCCCTTTCACTGAAAGGGTTTCTACAGCTTTAGGCTGCGCCGCTCCCGGTAGCAGGGAAGTGAAGGACGTCTTCGGAGTCCTCGACGAGTCTGTACTCCCTTTCGTCAGCGGAGGATAATACACCCTCACCGAAGGTGAACTCTCCATTCGCGGTTTCGCCACAAGTAGGGGGAGTCCGGTAACACAGCGTGCACTAGACGAAAAATGGGAAAGTTCGTATTGGAGTACTTGTAACGCTGCCTTCCATTTGAAAGCCTCGCCTGAACGCCCACCACACAACCGTCTCGTCCGCCGTCGGGTTGAGAATGTGTGAGGACTTGACGTTGGCGTCCTTAATTGACCCCCGATAGTTGATAGCCCTGTAACCCAGATAATCAGCCCGTTCGAGTTGTTAGTGATGTAAAATGCTTTTCCCTGATTGAAATATTCACATTATTGCAACTCTGAATAAGAGATATTTTCTGAATAGCACGTTTTCCATTCGTAAATGCATTAGAGAACAACAAACAGTATTTTGCTATTAAATGCAGTATTCACCGAATACAGCACTGCAGTTTATTCTCAGTACATTATTATGATAGCATGTGAATAACAGATAAGAGAATTAAGAGCACACACACACACACACACACGTAATCATGTTTTATTAACCTTATCATCAAATTAAACTGGTTTATCGTGTATTATTTGCATAATAATCATTCGTACTCTGTATTCATGCATTTCAACAGCTCGAGAGAGTTGAATGCTGTGTGTATGTGTGTGTGTGGCAGCTACTGCGGATATACTTAAAGAGCAGGAGAACAATGGTCGGTGCTGGACTCCCAACTGCCACCAGCCTATAGAAGGTCATTTGGTTACCAGCCCTTTTGATGTTCGACTTAATTGTTTCCTATCGCGCATTTTAACGCTGCTGTTTAAAAAGGAGGGACATTAAGAGAATAGAAAAAAAAAGAGTACATGTCATGATGCTGCATTGGAAAGGGCAGCGAGGACGCCCTCGCGATATTGCATATAGAAAAATGACAGGATGGCTTGGTGAATATACACATTGACTGGTGATTATTTATTGTTTTCATTTTTTAAATTTTTAGTTTTTTTTCGAATGTATATCTTTCCCGAGTCGAGCAAAATTGAGAAGTACTGAATAGAAATCTTTCGAAAGGTGTCGAATGGAACGCCAAGTTGTTTAGTTGCTCATCTCTGCATTTTGGCATATAGGCTGCCAGGGTCATTAAAGCCCTCATCGTCAGTTTATAACCATTTATCGAATAGCCTTACACACGCCTTCTTCATCAGTTTATCACCATTTATCGAATAATCCTACACACGCCTTCTTCACGCGTTCAAGATAATCCCGAGACCATACTCACCTTCGATGTAATTAGTCGTCAGTATACATAATGGTTAGTTAGTTATTTGGCTCGAAGGCCATCAACTGCCGCGTTCACTTAGTAAGACCTTCAGCGCCTTCGTCAGGTGTTTAAGTATAGGTATTTTATGTGATTTAAAACAAAGCCATACGAAAAAAAAAAGCTGCTTTGGTAACGCACGTATCGCGTAACAGCTCTCCGAGATTAACCTAACCGTCAGAGCAGCACATTCCTCCACACAGGCGGGTACGTGTCCTCCCATCCTGTTAGCAACCCGTCACGTGACGCCACCGCTAACCGACCGGCTGGCTATGTGGGTTTCACTTCCATCACCAAATGCTTCGCGTCAAAAAATATCACTTTCAGCCAAACAGTTGTTAGGCTTTGCTGATATATAATTTTGTAAACTCAATGTCAGTGATAACCCCAGTAATAGATACTTATTTTATCAAGATCTTCAGTCTCTCACCTTTTGGCTTATCACTCTTTGTACTGTATGATAAGCAAGAAGGATTTATGTATAATAAGTGAAGAAAATAGATTTTATTTAGAGAAGTTCCACATGTGGTAACCTGGTAACCCCTCGATGTAGCTGGTATTTGGTAATCCTTTACATATGGTCAGTGTATATATACATAATGCCCTTTGAATACTGTCAGCAATATACAGGCGGCAGGGGAAGCCCTCTAAATATGGCCTGTATATAAATAAATGCATCCAGGGCTACACAACCAGCTATTACCGCCAAGATTTAGGAATAACAAGTGTAGTAGTTCATATTATCACCTCACTCGTCACCCAACAAAACGTATGACTGTTGCAAGTCGCTCAAGTAATGAATTGATGTGACAGAAACATGATTTAATTATATCCTGTTCTTATCTCCATCAAAGTGATGACGTTGAGCATTATTGATAATTAGAGTATTATATTTTTTTCTAATATTGTACATATTAAACATTTGGAATTTGAAGACAAAGTGGAAAACTAATTACATACTGGCGCTCGGGCTAGGCTAAGGCCTGACGTATACAATTAGTGTAGACTGGTAAACATTTCTTATTCCTGTAAATAGCGTAGATGCATTGAGTTTACGTCAGACGTACAATATTCATTTACCTATTATTACGTGGTTTAAGGTTCCATGAAATACCCCTAATGTCACTCTCTTTTTCAGATTAAGTTTGTAAAGGTGTTGGGAGGAGGTGAGCATTGTGCTCCTGGACACTCCAGCCACAGGAGGGAGCCGTGACCTCACCATGCCCTTCATCGACGACGACCTTCTCTGGTGCCCCGACAACGATGGCAAGATGGTCGACCTCTCCTGCCTGGTGAGTCCCTCGTCCTCCTCTTACCACCCGAGAGAGACCATAAGCTGCAAGGGGTAGTAGAGTGAAGTAACATGCCGCTGTTCCTTCGTCCAGTCTTTAAAAGTCTACTAGTATGTCTTGAGCTGTCTGCTTAACTACGTCTATATACATAATAGGAATTTAAGACTGTAGGATCTTAGGATTGTAGGACTCCATCACAGTCCTCTCGTAGATAAGCCGCGCCATAAATTATCAGGCAGGTCTTATGTCATCCATCTTTTCCCATGATCCCGTGTACCTAACCTGCTTAGTTGGTCGCCAAGTCTACCTGTCCTGCCTACTTTGGTTAGCACGTGTACGTTCAGGCGTTTCACTTGGTTGGCAGTGAAGTTGGCTTGTCCCCGCTTGGTTGGCTGTGTTGGCCTTCTCAGTCGAGATATAGTAGCGCCCAACTTGCATTCCATGGCTTTTATGTAAGGTTTCAAGGATTAAGAGTTAACATAATGTTTTGGACACAAATGTTGTCCTTTTCCTGTGCCTCACGGTCAGTCCCGGCTCTCTATCATTGTATCTCTGTTACGTTTCGGTTCATTTTTCCTCTTATATTATTATTATACAACCCCATTACGTTTCGGTCCATTTTTCCTCTTATATTATTATTATACAACCCCAGGACACTTTTTACAAAGGGATCCTGGGGCTATAACCCCACGACTCCTTATTTAGAGGTTCCTGCAGCTTCAACCACAAGGATTTGATTAGCTTAAACTGAATCCTACAACGAATTGGCGAACAAAGAGGACACAAGAACTAATCGAAAATGACTTAAAACCCAACGCATGAAAATGAAACTATTGCGATAGTTACCCCCCTTTCCGTATCCATTTTCTCTGAAGCGCTGACTGTACCCGTTTTCTCTTGTTATGTTTACATCCAAGATGCTGAAGTAAGGACTAATGTTTACATCACGTTAAATGTCAATATCTTTAAATAGTACGGGATTTAAATTAGATTTTTATTTACAGACTGCATAAGTAAACATAGTATGGTGGCCAGGGATAGCAAGCTTTTCGGCACAGGTAAGGCTGGAGACGACAGGTATGATACCTAAATAAGGCCAAGTTTGGTTTGGAAGTGGATTTCTATGAAAACAAAGAAAATAGATTAGGGTTTCGTTATCTCTCAGACGTTTAACATGACACCAGTCAATATTAACAGAAAGTAGTACGTTTGGAGTGTCTTTTACCCTCGCAAAACCTATCCTAGACTGTAGTGGGAAAAAATAATCCTACAGGTATCACAAATAAAGGTCTGTGAATCATTAGGATTGAAGAAGTTTAATGATAATTGTAATTGTGTGATACTTATAGAAACAGTTTATTTAAGACATGCTATTGTCAATGAAAAGAAAAGATAGGGACAGAGTTTGATTGGTGTCTGTTTATTTTAATGGCAGTTTTGTACCTGAAATTTTTTATATCAGTTTCATAACATTGCTCTCTAGGCAGAAGTGGTAACCTATTTTTTCTCGTGTGGCACCTCTAGGCCGTACTTTTACCACAAAGATCATAGTTGTGAGCTAGCGGAGTGTTCACTTGTTTAATAATTTTTGATAGCTCTCACACTTCTCAAGATTTAGCTCAACAAAGGGCAGGATTTGGAAGATGAGGGAAAATGTTCAAGAGCATATTATGATCTTGTTAGTTGATGTCAGTGGACCCATGGTCTTGTATCATTTCAATATATACAAAAGTGTAGACAAAAGAAAATTGCAGGAATATTCTCATTTCATTGTGTTATACCTTGGTGCGATCAAACAAGTTTCCGTATACCCTTATTGTCAAAAAATTACTCCCTTGAATTTACCTTTGTAAACAAAATTTTTTTATTGTGAAGATAGTTTGCTATGTTACCAGCTCTGTACTTACTTTCATCATCTTTACAGGATCCAGGAGGAGGAAGTGCAGTGGGCAATAGTGCCACTGCCGGAGGTAATAACAATGACCAGATGACGCCAACACCCATGGGTATGGGGGTCATTGGAGGTCTTGCTTCGTCCAATCCATCATCTGCACCTGAATGTGGTGACCTGGCTGAGCTCTCACAGGCTGACCTTAAGGGCCTAGTAGGTGAAATCACTGAGGAAGATGAGATCTTTACAAGCATATCGGATCCCAACTTCGAACTTGATAATATATTTGCAGAGGTTAGTACTGGCAGCAGCCTTAGCCATAGCTTTTATTAAGTACTTTGGATATTTCATTGATAACATTTTTAAGTCATTCATGCTTATACTTTTATTTTCATCATCATAGGTGCACTTTTCCATATTCACTGTAGGTTGGCCTGTGTACAGTTGTCCTCAAACACTCAGTGGCTGACTATCTCCATAACTTCAAGTGATGAAGACCTAGTGGCTTTGTTTGAAATATGTTTTGTTGGTGTGGGTATCACATAAGTAAAGTAGTTGCCTTTAGCTTTTGTTAAGACTTAAGTATTGAGAAGAATGAGAGTTACCTCAGCCTGTATACTCAAAGGTGAAACTAAAAGTTGGGAAGAAGAGACAGACTGGTAATGGTAGGAATGAGGGGAAACACTGTACAGAGTAATGAAAAGAGCAGTCTTTGAAAGTGAGTGTAGAGTTTTAGAATGTGTGGCAGACATGAAAAGCACCTGGATTGGAGCATGATTATGACTGGGCTAGTAAATTGTGCTCACTTAAATAGAAATTATATCTGCATCTATTTCATAGATAACTTAGAGAAGTTCTGTAATTATTGATGGAAGAGAGTGAATACAAATGTGAAGTAAGGTTTGCTATACACTCAAAGTGTAACTATGTAATGCATGTAGTATCAACCCACTGGGGTCTGACTAAGACCCTTTGTGACCCCTGTGATCCTTTTGCTCTACCGCTCACAGGATGAGTATGGGGTGCACAATAAATTTGCCGGGGTTTTCCCGGCACAAATCAAATCAAATCAAAGTGAGACCAGGTAATTGTAGGTTTATTTCTTCACATTAATTAGTAGATTTATTTATGCATATATGGTTTACTTTTTACGTCACCTGTGTAGTATGGTAGACGCTTAGGGATCACTTTGTCCTTTCCATTGTTCATCTTCCATCTGTCTGTCATCCATCTATCCGTGTTTCGTCCATTGTCTGACCATCTGTTTCCAGGAGTTACACATTAACATTCAACGTAACCTTTATTGTAAGTGAAAATATTTAAATCATATACTCATTGAAATCTTTATTGTAAGTGAAAATATTTAAATCATATACTCATTGAACTTTATGCACTTGTTTCCCAGCATCTGAAGAACTGAATGTGGTATTACTCATAACTGTAGTGTGATTTTTATGTGCTTATGACATGGTTTAACTTGGAACTTAACCTTATTTATAACTTGAAAGTTTCGTCTTTGGCCATAAAACTTTATTTGATTGTATGTCACTTATGAAAAGTTATAACCTAAAAATTTCCCTGTTCATAATAGAAACTTATACCTTTGGCCATGAAAGTTTGCAGTTATATTCCGGCATCTAAAGAACTAGAGACTGTAAGACCCATAACCTTATTTTTTTCTATGTAATATCCCCAATTTCTGAAAGCATAACATAGTGATTACAGTAGCATTGACCTATCATTTATTAAGATGATGATTCACATTGTGTACATTATAACATCAAAATGCATTCACCAACGTCTCTGTACATATTTTATGGTCAGGGTATTAGTGAAAATTTGAATGCTTATACAATGCTGTTACCTACCTACCCTTATCAGAACTGTAAAATTGTTACCATTGATAAGTTTAAAAAGAATTGTGATTTACTGTAAATAATTACTACATAGGTTTTTCTTTGATATTATATATTTAACTTTTATTATAATGAAGTCAGTTAAAAAGATAAAAACATACTCATAGTTATCTCATTTATGCTGAGCAGGCTGTCATGTGTGGTTAAGCATAACATAAGTTTCCTTTAGGTGACAAACCAGTTGTCAACTTTATTTTAATCAATGGTGTATGGGAATTTATTTTTTTATATTTACCAAACTATATTTCCACGTATTCTTGTTTCACTCTCAATAACTTTGCTGCACTGCAGGTGACACAGTTGTTCCTTGGACAGCTTACCTTGTGTTGTTATGAGCTAAAATAGTGAATGTCAGTGTGATGGTGATAATACAGTTGTCAGTTTTAAAGATGTAGACAGTGTTACTTAAAGGGAAGAAAAAAGCAACCAAGTTTGTTCCTAGTTTGTAAATGAATGCTGTTACTTTATTTATAAGAAAATATGAAAAGCCAAATAGATACTGCAAAATAGTTTTTGCTGGTGATACTGTAGATATAGGAACTTTTTAGATATAGCTGTATGCCTTTTCCTTAATACTCTGTTTAAATCCAAAGGCCATTCTACTCTATATGGAAGATGCTGTAGAAGATTAGCTTCCTTTATATAATTGTGATTGGTAATTGTATTCTAGATATTATAGAGTTTAGTTGATGGTCATTTGCCAGTTTTTCTGCATATCCATAATAATACTTTCAAATGATTATACTTCTTCCTCAGGTCGATGACTCATTCTTGTCGGGTAACCCTGTGGGTAATGATAGAATGCGAGGTCGTGATGGTCGATGTGGGAGAGATGATTTCATTCCTGCCACTCCCACAGACTCTGCAAAAACACCATCAGATCCTCATCTGATACAAATTAAACAGGAATTGGAGACTATGGGAAGTGTAAGTACAACAACAAATCACATATGAGCTCCATTGATTATCTAGTCACAGATACTGTTGGCAAAACCTTTGAGATGAAGCCATAAAGTGCATAGTCCATCAGTTGTAGAAAATATTCAGATCTTTTCATGTTATTTTTTCCTATTCACAAAGGCTTTTATTGTAGCTCCAATTCTTCATTCTCAGGTGCTTCATATCTCAGCGTATGTGTTTTCACGGCTGTCTTTACTGGTAATCATTCTCAGATATCTAGACTCTTTCAGACTTGATAACCCTGCTCATGTTCACATTTATGTTCAACACCCTTCTTCAACATACATCATCAAAGTAACTTACCATTCTGCACTCCGCTTGTGACAGAAAGGATCACTTTTATATTACAAGTGTAGTAGTTTCCATTTTGTTCCTTTGTGATTAAACCATAACCCACAATCACCCCACCACAGTGTCATCTCATAAACTGGCTCATCCTTGAAACACTTAAAAACACGATGACACTAAACAACTTCTGCAACACTCCCAGTCTTATTTGAAACCAGTCAGTTGTACCAATATTTTTTATCATGTATATAATTTTTACACTTTGCAAGTTTTGCAAGTAATTTCACTTCAAATGAAATCGTATTTACATTTGTCGAGGATCATATTTAATGTTGATTAATGGAGTTGCCCATTACCATTTGGAAAACCTTATGTGTTTCAGGCATATCATTTCGAATGGGATTCAGAGCCCTTATTGTATTTGGAGAGATGCTTTTCTTGCTCCTTTATTGTAGTTGTTTTAAAATATTTTGTCTTGGGATTAAATTTTTCATTTTAAGGTCTTTGTAATAATTTGGGAATTACATGGTAATGAAATACGTTTTCTTGACTTTTTTTTTAAGAGTTTCCACAGCTCCTTCAGTGGAATTGTCTATCACATTTCAGGGGCTTTTCTGCACAGTTTGCTAAGTCATATACCACAATGCAGAAGCTAACCCCCCCTCACCTCAGTTTCCATGGTTCCATTTGCTGTGCTATCCACTTCCAGGTATATATAACACTTCACTTCCTCCAAGTGTCCTCCATTGAAACTTACACCCCCTTCTAACCTGTTGCTTCACACAGCAAAACCTAATAACCTTGCTTTTAATCTTTTACTATATTTATCACATTTACTTATTCTTCCTGAAAGCCTATACAAATCTTCACCCCACTCCACCAGGTAATGACCATACATATTACTGTCCCACCTGCTGCTCCTCAGCACATTTACATCCACGCACAGGCTTGCATGTATATATTCATCCCAGCTTAGTTGTAACTCAACCCTACCTGCATGAGTGAAATGTCGCCTTTGATGAGGTTGTATTGGTAAGAGTAGTCTTGTCAGAGAACTTCTCACTTTAAAGTAGTTTACATTTCCCTGCTACTGGAAGTAATGCAGCCTTGGGCTTCATTGGCCTCTGGAAAGAGATCCTGGGTAACACCAGAACTTTATTTCTTAAGAAACTGGTCCTGGGGAAATTATGGAAAAAAGATTGATATGCTTGCTTATATTTGTTACCCATTTATTACCCAGCCCGGAACCAGGTAGGTTGACTTTGAGCCGACTGCCGTGTCAATGATATGATTTTCTTTTTCAGAGTGATGAGGAGCCTATGTCAACAAGCACTATGGATACAGTCTCCAGCACTAGCACTCTCACTACACTCCTACGATCTCCAGCCCACTCCAATGCCAGTCATAATCACAGCCATCTCATTGCCCAGCTCATGAACAATCCCTCTGCATCTTCCATAAATAACAATCTACAACATACAAATGGCAGCCAAACCTTTGCCAGTTTGCTCAATGACTCCGAGACAAATGGTGGTGGATGTTCCAGTACACCACTTCTTCAGAATGCCTTGCAAAATAGTGTATCAAATGGATTAATAGACACTCGTCACATAAAGAGAGAAAATTCTGTAGCAGCTGCAAATCCCTTATTGGCTGGTGAGTATTGCAGAGTTTATTTGAGTAGGATGAAATGTTGCTGAAGATTTGAGTTTAATAGCTTGAATTTAATGTGATATTTATTTGCTCCTGAAATTTTTTGGTGAATTTTTGTATGCAATGAAATTTTTTATGTACGATACTTTTATTGTAGGTTTTCAATGAGAGGCTTTATGTTTTTTTTTTAATTCTCACTGCATAATACAGTATTGTTTAATCTATGCTGTGACTGAGATAAGGGTTAAAGAAGTTGTCACTTGGATGTATTGTTATGATATGGCATAAGTGCCTCTGTTCTTGCCCTTTCTTATGCCAAAACTCATCTCTCATTTCAAGAAGTATGGCCGATCTCTCCTTGGGCTTTTTGGGAGGACTTGGGTATGGACCTCTTTTTCTTTTTTTATTTTCATGTAAATCTTGGTAGAATATGCCTTACTTATGTAGGCTAGACTTTACCAGCCAGTTGTTCTGATAATAGATATCTTCAGTTTTAGTTTTACCTTTGAATTTTAAGAAGTTAAATTTTTCTTGATTTATTTATGGAGGTCATGCTTATCATGTTCCATATGAATGAAATCAAAAGATACTGTCATGGACAAGAAAAAGGTGTATGTTTAAACAATGTGATCTAAAGTTACGTCTTCGGTCCAAGAACATAGTGCCAGCATTATTTTCTGTAGGAACATTTGAATAATGCACATTCCATCATAATAGTGTAACAGAGAAAAGAATATACAGGAATAATAAGTTACAGATTGAAAAATGTTCTCCCCATTGTATGGGGTAGTATAACTTTCTTCATTTTGTAAGCTAGCTACTCTCTCACCATCATATATGTTCATGCTGTCTTAAATTTGAAGTTTTGTTTTTGTGACTTACTATCGTCATACCTCTCAAACACTTTGTATAGTTATTTGGTTATTTTCTCAACATTTAGTACCTGTATTTTATCAGGGAACAATGTCCTGCTTTTGCTCATGATTTACTTTATCCACTGATAACTTTCTGGCCTGGATTCATGTGTATATCAGTCTTTTACCAGCACTCCATTCCCATCACACACACATTCTTAACCCATAGCCAGTGTGTTGAATTAAAACGTTGAAACTTGGAGTTCCATATTTGTGGAAATGATTCTTACTTTTCCACTTTACAGATTAGATGGATTAGTTAGGTGTGACCAGTGTTTCCACTCACACCACTTCCATACCTATAATGCTTCCATTGCATCTGATCCCCAGTTATTCCTGTAGCATCTTTGTTTGAAATATTCTAAGCCCTAATCAGCATCTTCATCTGAAATACTGTAAACCTTAATCAGCATTATTATCTGAAATATTCTAAGCCCAGATCAGCATTTTCGTCTGAAATATTTTTAACCCTAATCAGTATATTCTGATGTATTCAAAGCCCTAATCAGCATCTTCATTTGAAATATTCTTTGTCCTAATTAGCATCTTCATCTGAAATACTCTCCCTGTAAATGTTCATCTTTTTCATGGTCTACCTCTCTTTCTACCTACACCTGTATTGTTATATATCTTTTTGAGAAAACTCTCATCTGCCATACGTTTTATATGACCGTACCATCCTAAATGCCTTTTATCCAAGTCCACTTTTTCATGCTGTACAACTTTTTCACATCTTCATTCTTTCATTCAGTACATTATGTATACCATATGAGTGTTTTTTCTTCACAATTACCTTCTTTTTCCTGTTATTTTCATCTTGTTTGTTTTCTGTCTTCACTAGAAATTTATTTATATCAGGTTAAAGACAGTACTTTAGATATTTAAATGCCTCAGAGCCATAGCCTTAAACTGTAGGAAGGCTTTCTTCCTCTGTCACAAAGTAACTAGCAGTTGCATGGCATAAGGTTGAGATTGTTAGGGAAGGAAAAGACCTCACAGTATGACTGTGGCCAGCAGTCCTCA